>VWZU01007421.1:467-14511 GCA_013397095.1 Sterrhoptilus dennistouni | reverse complement strand
GGCCGGCGGTGCCGGGCCCAGCCGGGAACGGGGGGCTCGGTGTCTGCGGTCACCCCCGTGCCGTGCTGGGAGCCGGACACCGCGGTTCCGCCGGCGCCGCTCGCTAACACTGCTGGTGACCTCGCTGCTGTGCCGCCCTGCTGCCCATTTTGACGTTCAGAAGCTACTTGTGGTTTGCAGAAACAACCCCGATGTGTGCCCTTCTGGTAATTTCTTCACAATTTTTGTTAGTCTGTTAATGCGCACTGAAGTGCTTCATTTTGTGTAGACTTTGTGGCATAAAACGCCTGAAGACTGGCCCATAAGTGCACTGCTGCTGGTTTGTAGGGTGTAGATTGTGGGTAGATACACTCTTTACTTTGATGTAAAGCATATCTTTCTTACTTTTCCCCTTTCTTTGACACAATGAGAATCCTTACTCTTTTTTAGAAGTAAAATGCAATGGCGTTTCTTCTGTATGGGCAGGGCAGATGAGACACGACTCCAGCAATGAATGTATGTGGTGGACATGATGCCTGCACAGTGTTCATGGAACCAAAGCCTCCTTTGCTCCTATTGTAATATTCTCTACTTTTTCTTTTAGAGTGAGGCGGAAGTGAATCCCAAAGCTTACCCACTGGCTGATGCACAGCTCACCAAAACACTGCTGGATCTTGTCCAGCAATCCTGCAACTATAAGCAGCTACGCAAGGGAGCCAATGAAGGTGAGACTTGTATGTTGAAAAGTGTGCTACAAGTCATAACAAGGATTTTGTGAGATGCTATGGGTAGAGATTGTCTTTTCTCTGTAGCTGTGAATCACTCATTTTATGTAGATCTGGTTATTGCGGATGCATGTCTTCTTTCTCCTCCTTCAAGGTTGCTTTAGCAATATTCAGGGACAGAACTAAGCTGTAATCTTTTCGACGTTTATATGCAGTTCTGGTAGATTCCCAAATTGTGTTCCTGGTGCATGGTTTGTAATCATGCATGCAGTGGTATGGCACTGGGATTACCAGATGCCTAACCAGTTCAGAACCATGAAAGATTTGGGTTTGAAGGTACCTCTAGTGCAACCTGCTCACATAGTGGCTTCCTTCAGTTTCTTGGGGCTTCACCTAGTCAAACTTGTAAAAAAACCACAATCCCTAAGGACAGAAACTCAGTAATCTCTTAGAACCATGTCTCATGCACTAGATCATCTTCCTACTGATGCCACTTTCAACATCTCCTGAAGTTGTTTTACATTAGATGTGCTTTCCAGAAAGACCTAGGCTGACTCTCTAGTTTCTTTTACAGCCACCAAAACATTGAACAGAGGGATAGCAGAGTTCATTGTGATGGCAGCAGATGCAGAGCCCTTGGAAATCATCTTGCACCTCCCTCTTCTCTGTGAGGACAAGAACGTACCTTATGTGTTTGTGCGCTCCAAGCAAGCCCTGGGCCGGGCGTGCGGTGTCTCCCGGCCTGTCATTGCCTGCTCCATCACCATCAAGGAGGGATCACAGCTAAAGCCTCAGATCCAGTCTGTACAGCAAGCTATAGAAAGACTGTTGGTCTAAGTGCCCATGAGTGTGTGCGTGTGAAATAGAAAAGTGCAAATTAGGGGAAATTAATGTTTCGCTTCAGTTGAGATGATAATTTTGGTATCAGTGTTTCATTTCAAAATGCCACATTTTTGTTTAATAATGGCTTAATTCTTAGTGTTTCTGCCTCATATCCCTCCACTTTTCTATTATTCCACTCCCAACACATTCACTCTCATTGTATTATTTCTTGAAAAGTGACTGTACAACTGTGTTTCCTGTTTTATGTTTAAAAGGACAGAAAAAAATAGTCCCCCCCTTGTCTTCCTGTCTGCTGCTCGGGGCTTTTTTAATCCACCTGTCAGCTTTCTCTGTGTTGCAATATTTCTGCTAAGCTTCAGCCTCCAGCAGGTGTGAGTAACGCTGCATTTCTAAATGGTTTACGCTACTGAGGAAAAAGTTCCCTGTGTTCAGGCTGCTGGAGTCAAAAAGTGATGGAGCAGCACAGGCAGGTATAAGGCAGGCAGCAGCTACTATGTAGCAGCAGCTGGAGCCAAGATCAGTGCATAGCACAGCCCATGTTCTTGAACCCAGACAAGAGACTTCTGTAAGAGATGCACAGGGAGCAGAAATCTTACGGCAGTACAGAAGGGGAACTCTCTTGATTATTTTTAAATACTGACTTTTTAAGAAAAAATAAAAATGCTGCAAAGCTAAATAGAATTGTCATTCTCTTAGTGAAGTATTTGCAACTAACTGGAGTGTTTCTGCTTGTAAAGCTAAACTGCTCACGGGTTGCCTAAAGGCTATTGCAATGCAGTAATTTGTACTCCGTCAGTTTTCTTTGTATGGACTGTTACCACTGCGGCTGGGCTTCCTAGGGAAGTCAAGTACAAAAGACATGGCAGAGAGCAGCCTGTTGTGGCTGATGAGTACCCTACACCTGGTTAATTTTAAAAATTGCAATGCTTTTTAGCTACTGCAATGTAGTCACCTGACTGAAGATGAACCCTTTTAAGTCATGGCCAAGGAAAAAGAAAACAAGTAATTTTTGGATAAATTAGTATGTGTCTCAAGAAGAGAATGCTGTATCATCTTATGTCCTGGAAAAGCAGCATGGAGCACCAACAGCAGTCTGGATTAGTGGTGGTTTTATGGACCTAGTTTTAGTTAAATGCATATTGTATAATAAATCCACTTCTGCTCTGATCAGAAAAGTTTACACCCCTGTATTGGAATATCAAACCTCTTATCTATTGCAGAATGCCAAATCAAAATAGCGTGGAAAGTCCATTAGGTGCAATAGCAGAATGGAAAATAAATTTTCCTGTAATGTTTCCACAGAGGCACTAACTTCATAGCTTTAGTAAGTACACCCCAAGCAGATGAAGTCAGCTCATGAAAGACTGAAGACATCATGTCTGTACATTTTTGTAAATAGCTGATAATAATAATCCTTGCTGAGATGAACTTGATACTGAAATACTTCAGAATCCTTTTATTTGTATGAAGTTTAGAATGGTTCCTGTTCCCTGATGCCAATTGTTGAGCTAGTTGTGTTTAGAACTACACCTTTGTACCAAGAGAGCTGATGTGAGAGAACACACACAAGGAGCAGAAATAAAAGATACTGGAGCAAGTAAAATTCTCTCTGCTCTGAAGCACTCCATCGCCGTCCCTTTTCAAACTTCTGCTTCATGTCATAGCCTGCTATTAAAAAAAAAAGCCAGGAGGCAGATCTAATAACCTAGAACAAACATGCCACAATCATTCAAAGCTTGGAACATAGTGTGCCTGAGGGTTAGCAAGCCAAGAGACATGTTAACAAGGGTATTTGCAGAATTCAATTCACAGAATTACAGACAGGACAGTCTCACTATTACACTCTCCAAGCCTTGCTTAGACAAGCATTTACAGTAACTTCTTTGCCCAAGGGCAAAATAAATTGAGTGCTTAGGCAATCTTAATTAAAAATAACTAATCCAGGTTTATTGGAAGTGTAACTGTAGATTCAGTACAGCAGAGCTGAATGCAGGCTAGCTGCTCTCTGGAGGAATTGTGGAGGCAGAAGTGAGCAGCATGCTGGCAAAGCTAGGACAGTACAGTACAGCCAGAAGGGTGGTCACAGCTGGCTCTACTACATGTGCCACACTACACACTGGTCACAGGACAGTTTGTGAGCCACACGTGGGAATCTCTGGGCACAAAAACCACTGCAGACCAAAATGGACACCTCAGGTATCCCATGTTTGTGTCCTATAGAAAGTTAAGAGTTTCACTAAAGAATTAGTAATTTCCTAAAGCAAGAGCAATAACTGTTCATTGATTTTAGTCATCTTGCACTGCAAGACAGGTGGGGCATGCCAGGGATGGAAGTCTAAAACCCAAAACATCCAGCTGCAGCCTTCATAAGTATGACTAAAAAAGTAAAAACACCGAATACTGTACATAACAAGGGCTCTCTCAAAAACTTGCTAATCTTCTATTTTTAAAGCACAGATTTGAGTACAGAAGCTTGCACAATAGTCTGACTCATATTCATTTAGAGAGGTGGAAAAGCTCTATGCCATCTCAGTAATTTAATTGGGATAAATGCTTGCAGCCTTCTGGGGAACACAATTTGTTTTCCATTTTTAAACCAACATTTGCTATTACTATTTAAAAATGGAAGATCTGTGTGTGTGGATTTGTTAAATACCAGCTTTTTTCCCAAGGGACTGGATACTGCTTTCCAGTAATGTTTTTTTTTCTTTTAAGATCTGCTGATACTTGTAATTGTGATGGTGGACAAAACCCCAATTTGACTATTAGTACTGATACTGGCTGTTTTGGAGAGTAATACATATTTATACCCTCTGTTAGGACACAGACTCAACCTGCTGCTTGAATTTATGTGGTGCCATTAGCACAGATCATTGTGTTTTCTTACTCTGAAGTGAGTTCTGCTGTCTTTATGATGCAGAGACAGCACAGTCAATGTTGCAAAGGATAAGGTCTAACTTCATTAAGGAACCAGCAAGGCACAACTCTGTCCATGTGCAGTGGGTGACCTGAGTTCACAGTGAATTTAGTTCTGCCTTTAGCTACTGTCAACAGAATCCAACTTTGCAGAGATGTTTCACAACTAAGTAGAAAGTTTCTCCACTGCTAGACAGAGCAACATTTAGTTGCTGTCTCTTTCATAGCAAGATTAAACAGATACAGCACCCACATAAGACAATCAAAATTCTAAGCAGACAGAAGTAAACCAGGGCCTTCCTCTTCAGCTTAGCACTCATTAAAGTATCCAGTTAAAGCATCCATGAGCTCTTGCTTCTTGCTTCCACACCTCAACCCCAAAAACCTACATGCATCCTTCAGGGTAGGTACAGTGAGCTTGCCCAGAGTGCCCTTCTGCACGTGACTCCTCAGCTCATCTTTTGAGACTTCTATCTTGGGCCTCTTCTCAGTCTGACCACCAGAAGCTAGAAAGATACATTTTAGATCACAAAGATTTTAAAAATTAGACATCAATGTTTCTTATACATACCATAGTTAATTGCCATTAGCACATGGTGCTTTACAACCACACACTCACAGACCTAGTTTGCATGTTTTCTCTTAAGAAACAGGTGTCAATATGTAAGTCATGCATTTCATTGATAGGAGTGATCTTAACTGAAATATGAAACTTTGTGTTCTAATGAAAACGTCACCCTCCAAATGAAACTTTAAAGGGATTCTTGCTGAGACAGCAGAATGCAATGATTCCGCAGAGAACTCAGCTGACACTCACATTATGCAGCCTTTCATAGAGGCTCCCAAATTACACATGGACTTCAGCATTACTTACACATTTAACCCTTAAGATGCCCATCTTGAACTCACTGAACAGCCCATGCATAAAAGTCTGCTCCCTCATCAACACAAACTGAAAGCATGAGTGCTTTTACTATTCTGTTGTAAAACAGACAGTTGCTAAAATTATATACACATATTCTGCAGTCATTTACCCATGTTACTTCCTGTACTTCACTGTGCCGTTTGTCACTTGAGTAACCCTCCAACTGAATACCACAATATTCTTGACTCTCTAAGGATCAACATTGGATATAATACTTCATTGTAGAGATTGGCAGAGTTGTTGAACAAGCAGCTTCTTTAAACTATGAGACAAACTGAAAACAGAGGCTTCACAATAGACATTATTTTGTGCCTGCACCACCATTACTTACCTTGGTTTTGCATTACATCAGGATTGCAGCCAGGGGGATAAACCAGCTGCTTAAACTCATCCACCAGGTTGCCCAGCCTGTGGCTCATCTGTTCAGACTTTGGCACTGGCAAAAGATAAAGATTTGCCCTCTCAGAAATAGTGTGATCACAAGAACGTCTACAAGGCCACCCCTGTTGCCAGATGAACTACTGGCTCATCTGATGGGGAAAAATACAATGCTCATTCTACAAAGCCATTAGTGTATGGAACCACACAACACTTCGCTTTGTAGGATCACGTTAAACATCCACCAAGAAGGGACTCAGAAAATATGAACCAGCTTAGGTATGTTTAGGTATGAGGTCAAGCACTCAGTTGTAACTTCAGGGTCTACGGCCACAGACAGACTCCCGCGACTGAAGAGCGTGTGCACAAAGGGGAACTAACACATTAATGATTTTGGAGAAATGATTACAATATGTATGTTTCTTCTGGGAAAACCTACATAAACAGCTTTTTCTGTACTAGAGATGCATGATTTTGGTGGAGATACCCCTTATGCATCCAGCACTAGAATAAAGAACACGTGCTTCTTAAAGCTGCATTGGTGCTAACCAGTCTGACTGTTTTTCACTAATATCACCATACGCAACTGTGCTTCTGTAATAACTAGTGTACTGTAAGCATGCAAAAACGCAAATACTTGTATTATGATACTCCCAAATGAGAAATTTACAGCTCTTGGTAATATCAAGAGTTTGGACATCTGGAATACTGCATCCAGTTCTGGGCTCCCCAGTACAAAAGAGACATGGAGCTCCTGGAAGGGGTCCAGCAGAGAACAACAAATATGATTAATGGACTGGAACATCTTCCTTATGAGGAAAGTCTGAAGGAACTGGGCCTGTTCAGCCTCCAGAAGAGATGACTGAGAGGGGAACCTCATCAATGCATCCAAGCATCTGAAGGACTGTGCTCCGTCAAGAGCATAGTTCCAGGCTCCTGGTGGTGCCAAGCAACAGGACAAGAAGCAATGAGCAGAAACTGAAGCACAGGAAAAGCCATCTGAACATGAGGAAGAACTTTACTGGGAAGGTGACTGAGCACTGAAACAGGTCACCCACAGAGGTTGTAGAGTATCCCTCACTGGAGAAATAATTGAAGAAATACCTGGAACTAACCCTGTGCAATGTGCTGTAGAATAACCCTGCTTGAGCAGGGAGGTCGGACCAGATGACACCCTGTGGTCCCTTCCCTCCTGACCCACTCTGTCAAGACACTTGCATTTAAATTCTCCCAGTCACTAGGTGGCAGCACTGCCCCCAGCACAATAATTCTCTTCATTCGATCCATTTATCAGACTGAAATATTAATGAGAATCTTGAAGAGAGAAATTTCAGAGAAAACATTTCTCACCATAGGAAAAAAGTGATTAAATTTTAATTTTGGATGGTAAAGTGAGCAATTTTTTTTACCATAAAGTCACAGCAATAGAAAATAAAGTTTCAGTATTTCAGAATGAACACAACCAGAATTCTACATAGTGAAACTGCACACAACTGAAATATTTCTGCATTTGGGTTTGTAGTAGTACATATGTGACTTCTAACAAAGTCACAAGTCCCCTACGCTGCCTCCCTTCACATCTACCAACAGTTCTCACTTGTAAAATCCTCAGCTTGTTCTGGTTCCACCATATCCAGCGCCAAAGCCTCCAAATTCCTGAAGTGCTGCTGCAAAACTGGGTTCTCAAAGCTGTCAGGCCTGTCAAGAAACCCCCAAAATGTCAATGCATGCTGCCAAGAAGACAGACAAAACACTTAAGATCTACCACCAACTTATTTCAAAATAAAACTTCCCTCTTTCCCACACAGCAATCCATCGCATCAGAACTGCTTTTCTCTTTTCAATTTACCTGCTCAATCACTATTCTGTCATGTATCAACCACATAAGAATGCTGTGTGAAAGTTGTATGAGGCAAAAGGAGATAGTGGCATTATACTTTAATAACAGTTATGGTGACTTCCATATATCTAGAGAAAAAATCTCCCACTAAAGTACTTCATAACATTTATCCTAGCTATAATGAAAAAGAAAGCCCAATTCCTCTTTCTAAAGTGCTCTAATTTAAATTACCTGGGTCTGATCTGCTGTAGAGTGGCAGAAGTGCAATAAAATGTGGTATCTCTGCAACAAATGACAACAGCCCAGAGAACAAGAGCAATTCTATGAAGAACTCCAGAACATGCTACACAAAGCATTGTGGTGCCTGGGCATCCAGAAAGATTAAGAATAAAGTTTGGACAAAGCTACTGCAAAGCGAAGCAATTTCTATCAAAATACATCAAAATCTCATCTCAGGAATACCACAGCTGAACAATGTGTGCAACAGAGCAAGCAATGGTTGTTCTTTCTTCCCCACGCCACCCCCTTGTCTTAGTTGGAAAGACAGATGCCTGCTAGGGAGGGGCAGGGCTTCCTTTGGAATGGAGAATTCAAATCCCTTCCCTCCAAATTATTATAATTTAGAAAATTAAAGGGGCTTTCAGGCAGAGGTATGGGGATAGGAATAACATTTCTTTACTAGTATGTATAAAAAGGCAAACCAACAACGACTACAGCATTAATAATAAACAGAACCAGGAACCTTGAAGGACTTTGTGAAACAAAGCCCGGGGCAGTCTGATCTCGGTGCCCCTGGGGGATTCTGAGAGCACCAAGGTGGAACAGTGGAAAATCCCGGGCTGGTGGATGAGATATATTAGAAGCTACCAGCTACCAGTGGTAGCTGGAACTCAGGGATGTCCCGGCAGAGCAGGGGGAGTGTGGGGCTACAGAGGAGCAAAAAGAGCAGTGCCGAAGAAGCGGCAGTGGCAGGACGGGGCCGGCCCAGCAGGGCAGGAGGAGGTGAGCTCAGAATTCCGGGGCACACGAGCTGATGGTTGACTTCCCAGGAAAGGACTTGGTGGTGACAGTGAACTTCTCCCACAGCAAGCAGCAGCCTGGCCATCCTCTCCTTGATGCCCCCAGCCCTGTCCTTTACCTGCCCCCAAAATTTGCACTATCTCCACCTCCCAGAGAAATTCCCAGAGATCCAAAGAAGTGTACCCAGGTACTACAACTCCTCTCCATCGGCCCCTTTGTTCTGCTTAAGTACCTATAAGTACCCAGTAGCTAGTTTTGTAGCAACTGATGGGAAAAAAATTCTGTAAGTAAAAAAGAGACAAATCTAACCCCCAGCACCCCTGCACCCTATTTATCTCCAGGTACCTGTATTTGAACCGCAGCTTCTGAATTATTTCCTTCATTTTGTCTACCTGCTCTTGGCTGGCTGGCATATTTTCTGTAAAATCAACATTACGTTTGTCATCTGCGTAGGGCAGAAAAATCATGTGGAAACCTACACAGAAGAGAAGGAGGAAGACAACAGTTACACAGAAGCATGGTCTCAAAATAAATTTTGGGAAAAACCAAGATGGTTATTATCCAAGTGTGATGATTCCAAACTACCTACCTGTTTTGTTGTTAACAACAGCAATCCGTAATACTTCCAAGTGCCCACAGGATGACACTCAATCTCAATGTTTGTAACCAACACCACTAATGGCTTTGTGAAAGACATTGAGACTAAATTCATCGCTAAGAGTTGGATACCAGTGACTTATTTTTTATGTAGGACATCAACTAGTCTACCTCTCCCACATCTTACTGGGTATAAGCTTGAAAAAGATTTGTTCAAAAATCAAGTTATTGCCCACATTATTCTGAAATACTTTACTTTGTACACAAGCAGTGTTACTTCTCTACTTTACATTCTCCCAGAAGATGTTTTGCACTTAAACAGGTGAAAAAAGGCAAAACAGCAGGAGTCTGCTCCCTAATCATTCCCCACTTGTCTGACATGGCATGAGGGTCACTGTATGTGAGATTATTTAATACTATACAATGGATTCAAGGATACAACATAATACAGGAAAAGACATTCTGTCTAGTCTTCAAATAGGAAACAAAGGTTTTTCATTTCTACATCAGTTATTTGAATGTGCTAAAATGAGGTAGAAGACAGGGAAAACACTCTAGTTAGGTCATACCTGAGCAAGCACTGATGTGACTAGGGCTTTAAAAATAGATTCAACATCAGATGCTTACACTGACAAAACTGGAAGGCATTTTCCCCAGTTTTAAGGGGGAATAGCACCAACAATATTTTCCCTCAATATAGGACACCACTACACTGACTACATTCGATCATGCAGGGAAAGGCAGCATCTCTTCCCATACCTGGAGGGGCTATCTGCACTTTCTGCTCATCCAGTTCTTCCTCCTGGGGAACAAGGGCCACAAAGCAAGGAGGGACATTCCAGCGAGGGATATATCTGCACAGCATCATCATCTCCCTCTCCAAGCACTTCATCAATAGGGCATTAAACAGCATTGTACTCCCTGCAAAGGAAAGAGTGAATTGGTCAGACTGATAGCTTTGCTCCTTTGTTCTGGAATATAACCTTAGATATTAGAGTTTCAAAACCTGTGACTTCCGTAAAATGCTTGCATTATTGTGAAGGAAAAAAGTAAATTTTAGAAGGGAGAAGACTCAAAATGGACAATGTTAGTGAGTCTCTCCTGACTAGCAGTAAGACTTCTGGTGGAAGAAGTGAAATCACTACCATCTGTGCAATGGAATACTGTGAAATTCTATCTACAAAGTCTGTTTCTGTTTGGTGGGACATCACAACAGAAGCAGTGTTGTATTTCACTGGGGAATGGTTTTTTTCCCAGGATCCCTGAAGCCTGCAACCATGTAGTTTGACCCTTCCTTCCTTTCTTGACCTAATTGGCTGAGGTCCAGCTATCTTTTCCTGAGCAGGAGACTAGAAAGGGCCCTGCTCTTCCTTGTTCGCTCTCCTTCCCCCCAGAAGCCTTCGAGAATAAACGCCTTGGAATAATCCCAGGGGAAGAGCCTCTTTTGGAATCTTTTGTCTTGTCCCTGAGATATTCCTCCAAAGCCTCTCAAGGAACTGAGCTAGCCAAGGAGCCCCAGGAGGCTGCAGGGGGATATTTCAGTTGTTGCCCAATGGAGGTTTTTATGAAATATTAAAAGCCCACACAATAGCTAGAGCCCTTATCCAGGGATCTCAAAAGCTCTTTGAGCTGTTCAACTACCCCCACACCTCTCAGCTGTTTTTTGCGTGGCTGCGGGTGTTGGGGAAGGGTCGGTAGCTTGCGCCACGCCACACGCAAGTCGGCTCGGGACAGGGACTTCTGACACTGCAGCAATGACAACCCACGGTCCACAGGAGACAGGTAAGAGCCCCTCGTGTTGCAGCTACCCTGAGATTAGCCCCTAGCTGGGTGGGCAGTTTTGCCAGTGGATCGTGGAAAGCACGTGGCTGTCGGGTGCTCTAGGACCCAGCAGACACGATTTGCATAAACGCGGTTTTTGGGGGTTTTTTTGCTGGCCGGAGCTCCGCAGCGAGCGGGGCCACCCTGGCTGGCAGAGCCCATGTTTTGGGGGTTTACACAGCACAGGTTTGGGTCCCAGAAGCCAGGCTACAGTGGCTGGACCCCCCCCAGTGGCTCCGGAGCCGCGGCACCGCAGTTTTCCCCGTCCGTCCCTGCCTTCTCAGCTGAGAGTGGGTATTGGGAAAGTTCGTGCTGTGTTTTTTCATGTTAGGAGGTAGATATTGGACACATAGCTCTGAAAACATCAGAAACATGGGCGTACAGTTATCTGTCCATCAAAAGAGTGTATTACAACAGCTTAAGAATATTTTAATTAATGTTAGAATCCCTAAAAAGTTACTAATACTCTTCGCCTGCTGGCTGTCAGCTGAAATCCCAGATTCTGCCTTGCAAGACTTGAATTCTGTTTCATTTTGGGATAAAATTGATTAGACAATTATTAACTTTAAAAGTTGAAAATGGTGATAAAAAAGCTTCTCTATTAATTCCAGTATTTTTACAAGCTCACAAGCAGCTGTTAGAAGCAGAAGAAAGCAGACAGACACAGATAAATTCTCCAAATAATCCTTCCTTTTTTCATGATTCCTCTGTTCCTGAGCTGGAGGAGCTTAGCGAGTCCCCCCAATAGAAACAGGACTCCAGGACTGGCCATGGCAGCCCGGCACTCCTGAGTCTCCCACAGTGCCGTGTGGCAGAGGGCAATGGCGGACACTATGTGCTTGCTTCCCCTTCCCACAATCTCCTCTCCCCCCTAATCCCCGGCCCTACTCCATCCCTTGCCCAATCCATTCATGCCTTTGGCTGTTCCACCCCATCCTTCCTCCCAGTGCCTCCCCCTCCCTCTGAGCTACTTCAGGGACAGGGGCGGGCCCTTTGCAGCCTCCAGCCCCAGTGGGAATGGGCACCTGTTGTTTATCATGGTAGGAGAAACGTCAGGAGAACTTATCAGCCATTACCCTGCCAAGATAAAAAGGAGATCTGCAAAATACCGAGAGAATTCGGAAGATCCAGCGAAATTTTTAAAGGGATGATGAGGGCAACTTTTAGTTCAAATGAGATGGTACCTAGTGACATCAAAGACCTATTCAGATGCCTGTTAACTCCCTCAGAGTATGATCTGTGGGAAAGCAGGTGGAAAAGGGCTTTGACCAACAGTATTACAGGAGATTCACCAAACTCCTGGTGAAGCAAAAGACAATGATGATAATGATATTACACATGATCATCTGTGTGGTGAAGGTGATTGGCACTGTCCAGAAAAGCAAACTCGAGCGTTATCCAAGTCAATTTTAGATAAGATCTGTAATGTTGCAGAAAAAATGATTTATCAGCTACCAACAATTGAAGTTAAGGGCAGTTATATTAACATTAAATGGTTTCCTTCAGAGAATTTCTTGCAGTTTGTGGACCACCTGAGAACACTAGTGGAAAGACAGGTGCAAGACCTGGTGGTGCAGGCAGAATTGATCAAGGAGATGGCTCAGAGGAATGCTAATGAGACCTGTGTAGAATTATTCTTAGCCTTCCCCTGGACCCATCACCTAGTCTCGCACAGATGACAGAAGCCTGTACCAGGAAAGGAGAATTGTTCAGTGCACCTGAAAGGAATCCAGGACCTGAAAGGAATCCAGGACTGGCACACCCACAGCCTGCGGCAGCTGCGGCACCAGGACTAAGGAGGCAACCAATGTCACCAGACCAGCTGCAGCACATCATCTGCCTCCATTGCAAAAAGTCAGAACACTTCACCAGAGCCTGCCCACAAAACCAGAAACAGAAGAAGTTCAGCAAACAAAAGAACCTGAGTTTACAGTGCGGCCCCGCAGTTAACATCGCTACGTGCAAAGATACAAATATAGCAGGACCTGCACTAACAAAAGCCTCTTTCTTAACAAAAAAGGGGGAGGACAGGACACACAGCATGGGGGTGCAGAAAAAAAAAGTCAAATGCTCAATTAAGCAAGGCCAATTTAGGCTCGGTGGTGAGAGAGAATAAACCCTCTATGGCATGCAACCTAGCCTGTGGGTCAGACTGCCTCCATGTGGAGGGGATGCTGAACACTGGGGCTGATGTAACAATTATACCTGAGACCATGTGGCCACCACATTGGGAACTGCAATCTGTAGCAGGCAAACTTCAGAGCATAGGAGGAATCACATTGGCAAAAATTTCAAAAAGCATTGTGTAAATGAGGGACCCAACAGAAGATTGGCAAGTGTCCGTCCATTCTTTGCAGAATATAAGGCCCCCCTGTGGAGAGACACCATGTCCCAGTGGGGAGTCCAATTGATCATTCCTAAGACACCCCAGGATTTTTGAAAATAGCCACTGTGGAGTGCCCTACCCAAAAGTTAACGTGGTTGGATAATACCACATTAAGATGGGTAGCACAGTGGCCATTGAGTAAAGAGAAGCTCAAGGCACTTGAGGAACTCGTGGAGGAGCAATTGGCTCAAGGACACCTAGAAGAGACAACAAGCCCATGGAATTCCCCAGTCTTTGTAGTAAAGAAACCAGGGAAGGACAAGTGGAGGTTGCTCCATGATCTCCAGGAAATAAACAAAATTATAGAGGCCACGGGACCACTCCAACCAGGAATGCCTACTCCAACAATGTTCCCTCGAGATTGGCAATCTAGGTTGTCCTAGATATCAAGGACTGCTTCTTCCAAATTGCATTACACCCGGAAGATGCCCCACGGTTTGCATTCTCGGTTCCCACCATTAATCAAGAAGCCCCAGTGAAGCGCTATCACTGGAGAGTTTTGCCAAAAGGCCTTAAATCAAGCCCTTTCATATGCCAACAGTACGTAGCCTCATTGCCGTCCCCGGTATGCACCGAGAGAAAGGACGCCATCATCCTTCACTACATGGATGATG
>VWZU01007332.1:29464-39579 GCA_013397095.1 Sterrhoptilus dennistouni | reverse complement strand
GGAGGTGTACTGGGGAATGCAACAGGGGTGCATTGAGAGGGTTGGGGGAGCACTGGGAGGGGTGCATTGGGGGTGCAGTGAGGGTGTCTAGTGGGGTCTACTGGACGGCTGTATTTGGGGTGTTCTGGGGCTGGTGCCCGCAGCCCATGTGTGTGGCCGTGGCCGTGTCCGCGGTCCGTGTGTGTGTCCCCGCACGCAGCCGCCGCTCCGCCCCGGTGTGCCCGGTGCTGTCACATGCGTGTGAACGTGCGCGGCCCTGTGCACCCGTCAGGTCGCATCCATCACCCCGTGGCCCGTGGCGCTCGCTCCGACGTCCGCGTGTCCCGCTCCCCGTGCGCAGCCACGGATGGCGGGGGGTGCCTGCTGCGCCCCGAAAACCTTGGGAAGCATCGTTTGGGAGCATCGCTGGGGCTGGGATCTGCCTCCACCATCCCACCTTCCTCTTCGCCCCCATCCAGCTCCATCCCGGCCCCATCTGTGAGTCCGTGGGCCACAGCCGGGCGTTGGTGGCCCAGAGCCCTACGAGGACCGCGGCACGTCCTGGCCCTCCGGAGCGGCTCCCTCTCCCCGCTGCCAGCAGAGCCGGTCCCAGCAGCCCTGGGGCAGGAGTTACCCAACCCGTCTGCCCACTCCTGCCGCTTTCCCAACCAGTCCGAAGCAGCTCCAGCTCTTTTTGCCTTCACCCTCTCAAGAGTCCTTTCTATGCAGCCATTTACATCATTTTGGTGGTTTTGCTCAAGGAACTGTAACCCCGTTTCAAAGGAAAGAGGGGGAGAAGCAACCAAAGCCAGAGGCAAGACAATCCTGCTACCAGACACCTTTTCCTGGAGGTTCCAGTCCTGCCAGACCCACCATGAATCTGCCAGCCATTACGGTTAAATCCCCGGATCGTGACCTGATTCATTTTAGCATTTGGACTCAATGATCCTTGTGGATCCCTTCCAATTCAGGATATTCCATTAATCTCTGTCACTGCCCCTACATTTCAATTCTGCCTTTGATCTAGCTTTCTTTTTTTTTTTTTTACCCTAAAAAACCAAATTCTCTGTGGTCAAATTGAAATTAAAGCAGCATTTGAGCCTAAAAATAACTGGACACATCTGTCTGCCTTCTCCATCTGCCACCGGCCTGGCTGGATGAAGGAAGCGACTGTCTGTGCAAAATGAGGGACCTGTCTCATCCTTCTGTCCTGTAAAATCAGTTTATTCAGGGAAAATATTCCCCAAGACTCCACTGATTTGCCAGATAATGCCTTAGTCAAGAAAAGACAGGGGGAGCTGGACTCTGCTCAACCAGTTCCTCTAAATAAAGTAAATTTTTTATTTGAGGTTTTTCAGTTGGTTTTGGAATTCCTTTCATGGAATAAAGCTCACAATGGAAATCTTTTCAAGGCATCCCAGCTGTTTCCTGGCTCCACATGGGCTTGTAAGAATCTATCGGCATTTAATGCCACGTTCCTTAGGAAAAGGAAGTGGCTGATTGTAGGGATTGGAGCTACAACCAGCTCTAATTTCTCTAATGTGATTCCTTAAGGACAAATGGTGCAGTAATAACAATGTCAGAGAGAGAGGAAGAGCCATGCCCAGTGGCCAGAGCAGGGACAGAGCATCCTGGAACCCTGGGACCAGCCTGACCCACAGCACAGAGCAAAGTCCCCCGTGAAGTGCTGCTGCTCCTGGGGACCCCCAGGAGACCATTGGGAACCTGGTGAGGGTCATAACCCACCTTTATACTGGGGAAACTGAGGCACGGGTGGGTATAGAGAAATTGGGAACCAGACCATTCAAGCATGGAGCAGCTGGGATGACCTTGGAGCTGGAGCTGCTCCAGGAGAGGCGTAAACTCATCTGTGGTCACCTGCCCCATGATTCATCGCTCCAGCGCTGCTCCACATAGTTTCCAAAGAGGTTTCATTGGACACAGGCACACACATCCTCACGAACCCATCAGCATCTGCATGACACCGGTGGCCAGTTGTTGACTTTGCCCTGTCACCCAAAGCACCGGAAACCTGGAACTTGGCTGGACCCAGCTCTCGCACAGGGCTGGGAACAGAAAACCGGTTGGAGAACTTTTCTTTTTTTGACAGCCACAGGACGAACGCCTGACTCTGTGCTGAGCTGGGTGAAACAGCCTTTCCCCAGCTCTGCTAAGAGGGAAGGTGCTCGCCCATCCCAAACTGTTCCATGAAGGATAAGGGAGGGGAAGATTGTGCCCTGCCACCTTTTGGGTGGTGGGAATCCATCCTTCTATCCATCCTACTGCTGCTCTTCCACAGATCTCATAACGCTGGCATGATTTCCAACCCATCCCAAACTCCAGCTGCACCCCAAGGTCACCCTGCAGACACATCTCCCCAAAACAGCCAGAGGGATTCCCCAGGGGTTGGACTGTGTGTCCCTGGGCTGGGCTGCCCCACAGCCTGGCTTCCCATCCCACTCACCAGGCTAATCCCCATGGAAAGGATGGAAAAGGGGAGATGAAATTAGATTAGCTGGAGCCACCTAATTTTAGCATCCTCACGTGTCACTGACACACTGCACCAGCTCTTCCCTCTCTCCCCTGGCCCTGCGTGACCTTCAAAGCCACTAAGGTGACCAGTCAGGACAGGAGGGATCCAAAGGGGCTTTGGCTGCGTAGTGGCACCCACACATGGGTGGGCATGGGGGTCACTAGACTTGTGCCAGGAGAGGACTGGGGGTGATGGCCACCTTCCACTGGACATGGCCATCATTGACTGGTGATGGTCATGCTGGAGTGGTGCTGGCCACCCTCCATAGTGACGGTCACTCTCTATCAGTGACAACCAACCACTTCCAGTGATGGTCATCATTCCTCACTTGTGGCCACCATCCCCTTGTGGTGGCCACTCTCCACTGGTGATGGAGACCTTCAACCTTGGGATCATCTCCACCCCCAGGCAGCCCCCTCTGGCCAGGGGGATTTTGTAGTGGGACACTCCACACTGGCAGATCCCGTTTTCCCCCTCCACTCCCAGCTCCTGCCCTGCATGTCCTGTTGCCATGTCCCAAATCACCACACCGTGAAGATGACATTGGCCTGACCAAACCTTCCTCAGGGCAGTGCCAGCTCATCCAGCTGTACAGGAGCCCGCCAGCTCCATCAAACATCTCCTGATCCATTGAATGCTTCACAAGATCAGCCCCATGACACCGCCGGCAGACTAGATGTTTGGCCCCTTCCATTCCCAGGAGCCACACCATCCCCAGTGTACCAGGAGGGTCCCCAACATTCCAGGACGGTCCCAAAAGTCTCAGTCCAGTACCCAAAGCCTGGATGCTGGAGCTAGCAGGAGCTGTAGCAGGAAGGAAGGGGTCCCCAAAAGTCAGTATGGCCAAATGAAGGGAGAGCTGAGGACTACCCTGCATCCCAGAGGGGCTGTGCCAGGTGCCACAAAACCTGGCTGTGCCAGGTGTCAAAAGCCCCGGTCAGGACACAGGACCCTGAGTCACTCCGTCCTGGCATGAGCAACTCCTGCATGCGGCACTTTCCCAATCCCAGTGGAAAGGGGAGGTTTCTCCTGCATCCTTGGGGCATTTTCCATGGGCACCATCACATCCCACGGTATGGGACATGCCATGTCCCTGATGCCACCAAACTAGAGCAGGAACACAAGTGGGACTGGGCAGGGAATTCTCAGTGCCAGGGGATTTTCCTTCACCTCTGCCCAGAGGACCCTCATCCTTTCTCCCAGTGCTGTGGGTGTAGGCAAGCTGGATCCCAGGGGTCTTGTGGGAGTGGGATAACCACCCTGATGGTCCTGTGCCACAGCCACATCCAGCTTGCACTGATCCCATGAATTCCTCCCCCCCGATCAAAGGAAATCACACAAAAGTTGGATTTCAGGAAGGTATGGGTGCACAGCTGTGACAGAATCCCACCCTTCAGTCCTTTGGTGTCCTGGCAGGGACCAGCATCCACACTAGCATGGCAAAACCATGTGCGGATGGATGTGCCTGCCAGCCCATCCTCGGGGTCTGGGTGAGGCACAGGGAAGAGCTGAGGCAAGGGGGCAAGGGGCTGGGAGCCCACCTCATGCCCCTCCAGAATCCCAGCCAAAAGCCACGGTGCTGCTGGTGGGCAGAGAAGGATTAAACTCCCCCCAGTCCCCCAAATCCAGAATGATTTCTAAGTCCAGCCCAGAGATCTCTCTGGGATACAGGAGCAGAGCTCGGCTTACCCAGGATCCTTGCTCGTCACAGGCAGCATCTCCCTCACTCCCTGACCATGGCTCAAAGAGCCCAGTCACATGTATTTCCACCAATTCACTCCAACGGGCAAAAAATCACCCCAAATATTGCATCCCACCTTGCTCCAACAGCACCCTACCTGGTCGAGGCCAGAGATTTTAGAAACAACTCCCTCCACTCTGCCATCAATTGTTCCCCAGCACCCATCCCGTGATCCCTTGACACCCACAGCTGCTCCCCTTTCACCCCTTTGTGATCCTCATCCAGGTACAAGGATCACAAACTCTCTCACTATCCCGAATCCAGGGCAAAAATCCCCTTACCTGGGTGAAGCTTTCATTGTCCATCCCGTTCTCTGTGTGCATGGACATCATCCTTGGAGCATCCACAACGGTTTGCTGAGACAGAGACTGAGACCTTGCCACACCGAGCTGGGTCTGGGAGGGCTTTATCATCTCTGATCCCTGTGGAGGAAGGCCCTGCGTGCCAGCGCTGAGGTCATTGGCTGGGCACCACGCGGATGAAGACGGGATTTGAGCAGCAGTGGTGTAATCCCAGAGCCTTGGGATGAGAGTGACGGAGCTGTCTGGGATGAGATGCTCTGTGGAAGGTTTTTGCTCCTCCTGCCCCACACTGACACCCCCCCGGAGCACCTCTCCGCTCCGGACCCCTCTGCTCCATACCCCTTGGCAAAACAATAAGAAGCAGCCAGATCATGGATCAGCCCCGCATTGCTCTGTCCCTGTGGGAGTGACCTCGCTTGCCCCAGCCCAAATTTCAGTGAAGAGAGTTTTACTGAGGAATCCTCTCTCCTTTCTCCCAGAGAGAGAAAATAAAATGGAAAAACCCTAGCTGAGGGTGGGATGGATGGATGTGTTCAGAGAGGCTGGGAGCCCTGAGGCGGAACAAGGCCATCCAGCCCGAGCCTGCTGGAGACACATCATGCATGTGAAAATGTGTGTTGCGTGTGAGGGCACACGTGGGACTGGGACACGTGGCCTCCCACATGGATCTGACCCGGCAAAGTGCTTAATGGGGATCTGCAGCATCTGCCATGGCAGCGGCGGCTCCTGTGCTTAGGAGGAGCTTTGAGAGTCCTGGAGAATTCAGAAAACCCGGATGGGGGATAAAACAGGGGAGAAAGAGCTGCCTGGCTCCTCCCCCACCCCGTGACTCTGTGGGTCCATCCCTACGTGACAGTGGGCACGCAGGGCCCCACTCCCTGCTGCTGCAGAGGAGCTGACAGGCAAAGAGGGTTAAGGTTGATTCATTTATTAATTCTAACAGAGATTATCCAGCTTGGAGGGCCCAGCAGCACCAGCAACCAGTCCTGGAGGGTTATCCGAGATGGGAAAGGCAGGAATTGCTGTCGGGGAGGCGGAGGATGGAGCTGCAGCCCTAAGTTTTCCCATCACAGAGAGGGATGAACTTGAGAGAAGGGGTAAACCTAAGATTTGGGAGCAGCAAGCTTTAGGCTGGATTTAGGCACCACCTGGATAGACTAAAGGTTAAGACCAGACCTAAATCTTTGTCCAGGTGCTGAGTTCAGCCCCAGCCCTTGGTCAGGTGCTGTGTGAGCTGGCAGGGCAAGGCAGAGCTGAGCTCCAGCCTTGGTCCCATCCCTGTCCTTATCCCTGCCTTCGTCCCCATCCTGATCCCTGTCCCTCTCTCATCTCTGCCCCATTCCCTGTCCCAATCCCATGCCCATCCTCATCCCTCCCTTGTCCCCATCTCTATCTTCATCCCCATCTCAAACCTGCTCCCATCCCCATTCCTACCACCATCTGTCTTGGTTCCTGTTCCCACTTCAACCCCATCCCAATCCCTGTCCCTATCCCATCCCATCCTCATCCCTGACACCATCCCTGTCCCCACCCTGATTCTGTGCTATGTCTATTGCCACCCTCATCCCTGTCCCTATCCTCATTGCTATCCTCATTCTCATCTCCATCCCTGTCACCATCTCTGTCCTGATCCCTGTCCCTGTTTCATCCTTGTCCTATTCCCATCCCCATCCCTTACACTGTCCTGGTTCCTGTCCCATTTCATCCCCAGTCCCTTTCCTGTCCCAATCCCAGCCCCTATCCCTACCCATCCTCATCCCATTCCATTCCCAGGGCACATGACCATCGGTGACAGCCTAGGACTCATCCAGACCCTGGGACAGCCAGACCCCCACCCCGAGCTGTCTCCCCATCCACCTGCCTCATGACGGGGGTTTGGCAGCACCTTCATCCAATGGAAACTTCTTTTATCTCCAAAAATTCCTCTGCTCTCGGACGGGGAAAACTCCGGCTGCTCCAGACTGGGATCCTTCCTCTGCCGCCCACAGCTCGTGCAAAGGCTCCTTCACCCGGGACGGACAGAGCCACCTTTGTTCATCCCGCTCCGACGGCGGGCGGCAGGGCAGGAACGGCACCAGCCCTCCGGCTCTGGATCCAATTCCCGGGAATCTCCAGGAATGAGAAAATCAATGAATCTCGAGCGCTGGGAGGTGGGAGATGAGCGCTGGGGGCATCACTGCTAGCCCCGGATTTACTCCCTCCCACCAGTCCCAGTAGGATTTTAGACATTATTTAGATTTAATCAAGCTAGGATTGTTTAATATCCCCCTGGAATGACGGATGCTGTTGAGGAGATCTAAGCAATGACAAGCCCCACAGCCCGGCTGTCCCTGCCCGAATCCACGCCGTGCCAATAAATCTCTTTATTGTGTCTCCCGCCCCATGGATAATCTAAGCATGGTGGGGGTGACACTTGCCCCTTCCCAGCACGGGACCCCCGGGAATCTCGGCAGATGGCTGGGACAATTCCCACCCCCAGCGCCCCACCCCCGGCTCTTCATCACAAAATGGGGACAAATTACCCCTTTATGAGGGGTGGGGGAACGAGTGTCTGGGATGCAGCAGGATGGTGATGCGCCCTGGGATGCCCCTGGTATGTCCTTTGGATTCCCGGACGTTGCACTGGGAACCTACCCAGCCGCAAATCCTACAGCATCAACCCCAGGGCTGGATTTAGGGGCAAACGCAGCCTCAGGAATTCCCTCCCAATTATCCCTTCAGACTTCTGAGTGAACTGGGAAAACGGAGGCAGAAGAGATCTCTTTGTCTCACATCAGATCACAGGATACTGGGCAAAGATAAGACACTTGGGAAATGCAGTCCTAATGTCACCAGCAGCATCGACAGCAGCAGGAGAGAGGATTTCATTACTTTAATGACAAGACAAAAGTGTTCCAGGAGTTTCCCTGTCCACATAGATACCTGCCGACCCACATTTCCCTGCCCTGGCAACTGTGAGCTTATCCCTGGGCACCCAGAACCCTCCTGAAATGCAATGGAGATCCTGGTGCCAACCCAGGCTCAATGCTTGGAGAGCTCAGGGAGCAAGTTATGAATTATGCCTGAGATTCCAGGATGCATGCAAGCAGAGCAGGTGTCTTGGGATGTGTTTGGCAGCATGAGGAGGCGAGGATGGAGAGGTGGAAGTGGCCACAGGTGTTGCCACATCTCCATAAACCCCCTTGGAATATTTTATTCCTGCTCTTCCCACCTATGGCCAAGATCTGGGCACACCACAGGGTTGGCACGAGGCCGGCAGCTCTGGCAGGGACCAGACACTCCTGAGACATTTGGGACCATGCCAGGAAAGACTGGGTTTAATCCCATGCCAACTGATTAGCTGCCCCTGCCCCAGATTAGTCCTGGCACTGTCTCCCTTCCCTTCCTTGACCTTTCCAGGCCACTCCACCACGGTAATTGGAAACCCAGGGGTCGTGTTTCCAGTCTCAATGTCAAATGTCAGATCCTCGACGGATCATTGGCGTTGGGGTGGGTGGGATAGGGGGTGGGGACACCTGGATTTAGGGAGCATTCTGGGATGGAGGGTTGGGAGATGCTTCCAGCCGTGCTCAGAGAGGGAAAATGAAAGGGAAAACTGAGCCTGAAGGGTTGGAAAACAGTATTCCAAATGGGCATTCCCAAAACAGCACCCCCAGGGTTGCTGGAATGATGTTTCACAGGAGTGAAACAAGTTCCCATCCCTAACTGGGACCCCTCATCACTGTGTCCCCTCATGACTCTCACCCTGAAAAAATACAACCCCTGAAAAATGTGGTCCCTAATAACAGTGACCCCAAAAAATAGTGACCCCCTAAAAATGTGGGTCCTGATAACTGATGCCTTAAGACCACGATCCCTAATAACCCCAAATTATAATTATTGTAACCCCTAAAACTGTGACCCCTAATAACCCCAAATCCTAATAACCATGAGCCCTAAAATGAGGTCACTAATAACTGTGACCCCTAAACACCCTGATCCCAAATAACTGTGACCCCAAATAACCATGACATCCCCCAATAATTGTTCCTCCAATAACCCAAATCCCCAATTCCTTCCTCACTGGCTCCGCCCATTTTTCCCTTAGGGCACAACCCCTGCAAACCCCATTTCCACGAGTCCCTTCTCCACCCTCTACCCCTCATTTTTTCCTCAATATTTAATCTCCCTTTGTTCAATTTGGAGCATTTCCTAGCTTTTCCCAACACAGAGAAGGAACAAACCCCAGCTGTGGGGTTCAAATTTCCCAGATACTCCCAGGGGTGAACCCAGGTGAGCAGCTGGGCACAGACCCATTTTCGGGGTGACTTCACACCTCCCTGCCATCAGATTAATTTGTCAGATACTGGAATTAAGTCCAGATCAGGGCAGGAATAATGGGATTATCCAGAGCCTGCTGCGGGATATGGAAACTCATTATAGAGCATTAAAGAGAAGAAAATTGGGTTTTTCTAACTTAGAAAAACCTCGGCTTCCAAGTGCCTCTCATTTTAGGGTCATTTTGAGGTTTCTTTAGAGTTTGCTCTGCACTCTCACTCTCCTTATGGACACAGAATGAACTTCAGGATCCCGGGGCAGCTGGGGATGGAACTGAGCCCCCGCAGGTGCCTCCAGATTTAGGAAAACTGAGGCAGGGCAGCCCCAACCCTGCCCCACACACACCTCAGAGTACCCGTTCCCTTCTGCCCCAAATTCCCCAGGAAAACAGGGATGAACTCCGTTGAATGACTTTTCTCCACGAAAGCACCACAGGGGAGGGGAAATCCATCCCGGTGGTGGGACTGGGATGAGGTTCCCCCCATGGGGGATAACCCGAAGTGACCGGACTTTTTTTGGAGAAAAAAGGGAGGTGTTGGGTTGTGGTGGGGGTTTTTTTGTTGGTTTTTTGTTGTTGTTGTTGTGGTGGTGGTGGTTTTTTTTTTTTTTTTTTTCCCAGCGTCCTTGAGTTTTGCAGTATGTCAGGGACTAATACTGCCACCTACCGACCCAGACCGCCTGTCATTAAACCTCTTATTTCTGTTTTCCCCACCCTAAAGTGCTTCCCACGTTTTTAGGAACACACGAGGCCTCTCAAACCAACTTTCTTCTCTCTGGAATCCGGGTGCCCATCGGTGCCAGGCCTCAAACGTCCCTTAGCGTGGTTTTGAGGGGTCTTTTTTGGGCTTAGGGCTTTGTGGATAACAGGTTGGGATGGCGAATGGGGACAATGGAGGCACAGCACGGGATCAAGATTTTGTGGGTACCAGGCTGGGATGGTGGGCGAGGAGACTGAGGCACAGCCAGAGCTCATCAGGCCCAGACGGGTCCCACCTGCACATCATTTGGTCCCGGGTATTTAAGGCCCTTTTTCAGCCGCTTTCTCTCCCTTTGAGAACCAGCTCACTGGGTGCAGCTTTGGTCCTTTTGTGGGATGGGGGAGCCCAGCAGAGCTGGAGAGTGGCCGGAGGTCCTGGAGCCCTCGGAGGTCCCGGGGCCCCTGCAGCCCACGCCGCCCCCCGAGATGCTGGAGGGGCTCCTGAGCCAGCGCTTCGGGCCCCTGCCCCGGCCGGCCACCATTGCC
>VWZU01007332.1:14741-25074 GCA_013397095.1 Sterrhoptilus dennistouni | reverse complement strand
CGGGCGCGGAGCGGGGCTGGGGACCTGCGGCAGGACTTCAGCCTCATGGAGCAGAAGAAACGGGTGACAATGATCCTGCAGAGCCCGGTGAGTCCCCGGCCCTACGTTTGCCCTGTGTCCCCAACTCCTCTCCTCTCTTGTCCCCAAGCCCCTTCCTGCCTGTCCCCAAACCCTGTCATTTGTGTCTCCAACCTCTTCCTTTACATCCCCCAGCCCATACCTCCTGGCCCAAATCCGTCCCTCCTGTGGCCAACCCCAGCCGCCTTGTCCATGGCCCCATCCTTTGTTGTACCCGGTCCGTCCCTCCTTTCCCCAAGCTAATAGATATCGCCACATGGTGGTGCATGTCCCCACCTGCCAATGTCGCTGCCACCAGGGTGCTGCTGTCACTGAGCTGCCAGGGCCACTGCTGCCACTGTGCCAGCAAGCCAGTGGCGTCACTGACACCAAGATGGCAATGCCACCATCACCACTGTGTCACCAAGCTGGCGATGCTGTCACTGCCAACATCGCTATGCCATCAAGCCAGTAGTGATCCTGCCACGAAGCTGGTGATGCTAGCACCACCAGTGAGCCACCAAACTGTAGGTACTGCTGACACCAAATCAGCAGTGCCACCATCACCATGTCACCAAGCTGGTGGTGACACTATTACCATGTGACCAAGCTGTAGGTGCCACCACTGGCATTCCACCAAGGCAATGGTGTCCCTGACACCAAACTGCCTGTGCCACCAAGCCAGCAGTGCCACTTCCACCGAGCAGTGGTGCTGCCCCCTGCCCCAATGTCCCCAGTGGTCCCACCCACCCAGTTGTCACCTTGTCCCCGGTGCTGCAGTCCTTCCGGGAGGAGCTGGAGAGCCTGATCCAGGAGCAGATGAAGAAGGGGAACAACTCGTCCCACGTGTGGGCGCTGCGGCAGATTGCCGACTTCATGGCCACAACATCCCCTGCCGCCCTGCCCACCTCCCCTATAGGTATGTGGGGCTGGGAAGGGGGCAGTTTGGGGACACTCACGAGGGGTTTAATTGAGGGGGGTGGGGTGGGAAAAGCCCCAAAACCTTGGGGGACACCAAATCTTTGCAACCTTGGAATCTCCAAACTCTGGGGCCACAAAAAGCTTTGGGACCTTCGGGGGCATTAAATGCTTTGGGGCCACCAAACCTTTGGGGTCCTCAAACCTGTGAGACATTTGGGGCCCACCAAGTTTTGAGATATTTGGCGCTCCCAAACTTTTTTTTATATCTTTGGGACCTTTGCAAACTTGGGGTGCCACCAAACCCCTGGGATCTCCCTAACCCTTTGAGGACCACCAAATCTTTTGGGCTATCAAACCTGGGAGACCACTAAACCTTTGAGGCCTTGGAGACCCCCAAAGTTTTTAGTGCCACCAAACCTTGATGTCAGCAAACCTTTGGATCCACCAAATCTTGACAGCCACCAAACCCATTCCCACAACTCTTTGTCCCCTCTCCCTGGTGACCCTCCTGTGGTTTGGGGTGTCCCACCACTGATGGGGGGTCCCCAATCCCCAGGGTTGGCATCAGTCACCCCCATCAATGACCTGCATGGGACGGAGGGGCCGGCGCTGGCCAAGGGCGAGAGGCTGATGCGCTGCAAGGTGGGCAGCATACACCGGCTGCTGGACCTGTATGGCTGGGCACAGCTGGGACACGCTGCTGTCACCGTGAGCACCCCAAAACCGTGATAGGGGGATTGGGCTTGCCTTGGGGTGTTTTGGGGTTGTTTTGGGGGGTTAGGGGGCTTTTGGTACCTGCTGTATAGGCTGGGCACAATTAGGGCATGCTCCTGTCACCAAGAGCACCCCAAAACCGTGATAGGGGGATTGGGCTTGCCTTGGGGTGTTTTGGGGTTGTTTTGGGGGGTTAGGGGGCTTTTGGTACCTGCTGTATAGGCTGGGCACAATTAGGGCATGCTCCTGTCACCAAGAGCACCCCAAAACCAGCACAGTGGGAATGGAGGTCTGGAAAGGATTTTGAGGGTATTCAGAGTTGTTTGGGGGGGATTTAAAGGGGGTTTGGTGTTTTTTGGGAGGTGGTTGGGACATGCTGGACCTATACAGATGGGTACAGCTGGGGCACGTTATGTCACTGTGTACACCCCAAAACCCCACAAGGGATCTGGGGGCTTGGGGGAGTTGGAGGAGGTTTGGGGTTGTTTGGGGGGGATATTGGGGGAAATTTGGTTATTTTAGTGGGATGTGGTGTTGTTTGGGGGTTTTGGGTCCTACTTTTAGGACCTGTTAACTGGGCACAGCTAGGGCACACCATCAGCACCCCAAAACTTGTACAGGGGGACAGGATGGTTAAGAATGTTTTGGGTTTGAGGAGGAGTTGAAGGAGTTTGTTGAGGAGATTGTATTATGTTTTGAGGTGTGGGGTTTTGGGTGGATTTTGGATTGGGGGTGGCCATTTTGGGGTTTTCTGTGAGGAGTGGGGGGTTTTGGATGGAGATTTTTGAGAGTTTCAGAAGTTTTTTAATGGTTTAGGGGTGATCAGAGAGGTGTGGGGGTTTTGAAGCGGTGTTTATTTTGGAATTTTTTTGGGTGTTTCTCATCTTACTCTGTCACCCACGGCAGCTGCGGGTCAGCAAGGAGCAGGAGCACTTCTTGGTGGCCCCACAGGGGCTGGCGTGCAGTGAGGTGACGGCAGCCAGCCTGGTGAGCACCTCTCCTCCCTCCTCGGGGCTGCCTTGGAGGGAGCTACCCCACCTGAGCCCCCTGTGCCCCCCAAGGTGAAGGTGAACATTCTGGGAGCCGTGGTGGAGCAGGGCAGCACCGGCTTCACGCCTGATGCCCGCAGCTTCAGCCTGCACGCCGCAATCTATGCTGCACGCCCCGACATCCGCTGCATCGTGCGGCTGCACACCCCTGCTGCAGCCGCTGTACGGGCTGAGAATGGGGGGGCAGGGGGGGCTGGGGGAGATGGAGGCTTTCAGGAGAAGTTGGGTTTGGGGAGATNGGAGGACAAGGGGATCTTGGAGATTTGAGGGGCTGAGAAGGACTTGGGTTCCTTGAGAATTTGAAGGAGTTTGGGGGATTTGGAGGTATTGGGAGATTTTGGGGGCAACATGAGCGTTGGGGTGATCAGGATGATGGGGATTTTGGGGGACTGGGGTTCTTTAGGTACAGTTTAATTTGGGGGGATTTTGGTGTTTGGGAGATGAAGAGTTTGAGGGAATTTAGGAAGTTGGTTATGAGAGATTTGGGGGGGTTGGAAGAGTTTGTAGGGTTGGGGATTTTGGGGGAGTTTTTTTGAGGGTTATGGGCTTTTTGGAGAGAAGTTTGGAGAGGGTTGGGAAGTTTTGGAATGGTTGGGTTTTTTTGCGGGAGTGGGGTTTTTTGGGGGGTGTTGGGCTTCCTTGGCCCCCTGCCCTGTTCTCCCGCTGTGCCCAGGTGTCAGCCATGCGCTGTGGGCTCCTGCCCATCTCCCGCACCGCTCTTCTCCTGGGGGACGTCGCCTACTTCGACTTCCGTGGGGAGGTGGAGGACGAGGCTGATCGTGTGGAACTCCAGAAGTGCCTCGGGCCCACCTGCAAGGTGAGGGGACACCTGGGGGGATGCAGGGGTCACCCTGCCGTCCACTGCCTGCCCTGCTAACATCCTGCGCGGGCGCTACAGATCCTGGTGCTGCGGAACCATGGGGTGCTGGCACTGGGGGACACAGCTGAGGAGGCTTTTTACAGCATCTTCCACCTGCAGGCGGCCTGTGAGGTCCAGGTGAGTGCAAGGCTAGTGATGAGCTGCAGATGGGCCCAGCAACTGCAGGAGGATGCACTGAGCTGTGCCAGGTCTCAGCCCCTCATTTCCATCCCCATGCACTGAGCTGTGCAAGGTCTTAGTCCCATTACTCCCCCGTGTGCCAGTGCTAGTTCTGAGGGTGGAGGTGGGGCTGTCCCTGGTGTCCCCAGCTCAGCAGTGCCTGTGCCCCACAGGTGTCGGCACTGGCGAGTGCAGGCGGCGCAGAGAACCTGATTGTGCTGGAGCGGGCGCAGCAGCGCGTGCCTCATGGCCTGGGGGCTGTGCGCCGCGCCGGCACCACCTTTGGGCCCCTGCACAAGAGCCGCCTGGGCGAGCACGAGTTTGAGGCTCTCATGAGGATGTTGGACAACCTGGTAAGTGCCAAAACCCACCCAACCTGCCCCAAAATGCACTCCAACCCTTCAGTTTATCCCTATGTGCCTGACTCCCTGTTCTGTGCTTTTCCAGGGAT
The DNA here is from genome assembly GCA_013397095.1 of Sterrhoptilus dennistouni. Classification (NCBI taxonomy): domain Eukaryota; kingdom Metazoa; phylum Chordata; class Aves; order Passeriformes; family Zosteropidae; genus Sterrhoptilus; species Sterrhoptilus dennistouni. Next base: position 20,843 of record VWZU01007332.1, on the reverse strand, counting down.
ACCGCACGGGCTACACATACCGCTACCCCTTCGTGCAGGAGAAGAGCAAGCCCAAGAGCGATGTGCTGATCCCCGCCACCGTGACGGCCTTTGTGTTTGAGGAGGAGCCTGCTGGGACCCCTGCCCTGCGCCAGCATGCCCAGAAGCAGCAGAAGGAGAAGACAAGGTGGCTCAACACTCCCAATACCTACACCAGGGTCAACCTGGCCGAGGAGCCACAAGGCAGCACTGGCGGCCAGAGGACAAAGACCACGGTGAGGGGCATATGGGGCAGATGGGCTTGGAGATCAACAACGAGGGAGGTGGAGGGTGTCCTGGGTACGGATCCTGCTAAAAACTGGGGTGTAGGGAGGCCTAGGGACCATTAATCCTGTAATGATTATTTCAAAATCCCACCACCTCATTCTAGTGGGGCCAAGTGCCATTGGCTTTATCAGGGTCTTCCCTCTGTGTAAGATACATTTATTGGGGTCTCCCCTCTACATAAGATGTATCCATTGCAGTCTCCCCTCTACGCAAGATGCGTTGCTTGGGGTCTCCCCATATTTATCAGGATCTCCCTTCTACATAAGACGCTTTTATTGGGGTTTCCCCTTTATGGGAGTCTTCCTTCAACACAAGATCTATTGATAAGGGTCTCCCCTCTATTACTGGGGTCTTGCCCTCATGCAAGATGCATTTATTGGTGTCTCTCCTCCATGTAAGACCTGTTTATCAAGGTCTTTCCTCTACACAAGATACTTTTTATGGGGTCTTCCTTTATTATTGGAGTCCTCCTTCTATGTATGATATGTTTAGTCAGGTCTTCCTTCTATGCAAGGAGTGTTTATTTGGGCTCCCTGCATTTATGGTGTTTCCCCTCTACCATCAGGGTCTTCCCTCTATACAAGTTGCATTTGTCAGGGTCCCCCATCTATCATTGGGGTCTCCTGCTTCCCAAAACACCTTTCCTGGGTTTCCAGTGGCTTCGAGCAGATGAGGTGGAGAAGGGCAGCAGTGGGACGCCCATCCGCATTGAGAACCCCAACCAGTTTGTGCCGCTCTACACGGACCCACAGGAGGTGCTGGAGATGCGCAACAAGGTGGGGTGGGCTGGGGGACAGAGGAGTCTCGGGGTGCTGGGTGGGTTATCCCTGTCCTTGGAGGGGGATTTATCCCTGTCCTCATCCACAGATCCGGGAGCAAAACCGCCAGGATGTGAAGTCTGCCGGGCCTCAGTCACAGCTGCTGGCCAGTGTCATCGCTGAGACCAGCCGCAGCCCTGTATGGCACCTGTGTCATCCCATGTTGCCCCATGTCCACAGCCCTGCATCCCCAGCCCCATGACACCCCATGTCTCCAGCCCATGTCCCCAGTGTATCCCAAGGCCAATATTGCCCCATGTCACCTCTTGTCCCAAGCCCCGCATCACCCCACATGCCCAGCCCCAAGTCCCCCTTCCCAGAGCACCCAGCCCTTCCCTGGTTCCCCAGCATTCCACAGGTCCAGGGGCAGTGATACCACTCCAAGGGCAGAGGGGACACTGTTTGGAGGGGAGACACTGCTCAGACATTGCTCCAATGGGGTTGACACTACTTGGGGTGGGGGGGTGGGGGTGTTGACACAGTTCCAGAGGGTGTGACACCACTCTGGAGGGATGACATTTCTCTGGGGGGGTTGACACTGCTCCAGGGGTGTGACACCACTCTGGGGGTCTGTTTCAGTCCACCGAGAGCCACTTGGGGGATGCAGAGGCCAAGGAGGGCCAGGAAGAGGCTCCCCCCGAGACAGAACCTCCCAACCCCTTCAGCCAGCTCACGGACCAGGAGCTGGAGGAGTACAAGCAGGAGGTGGAGAGGAAGAAGTGCCTGCAGGGTAGGAGAGACACCCCAAAACCCCCAAACACCCCCGGCTGGCACTGAGGGGACCCAGGGCCAGCGTGTCTCTCTGTGGCAGGCGAGAAGGATGCGGCAGCAGAGGAGAGTGGGGCTCCTCCTCCAGAGCCACCCCCTCCAGAGCCCCCGGAGCCTGCAGAGCCCACAGAGGGTGAGTGGCGTGACAAGCACCCCAAAACGAGGGGTGGGGTCTCAGTGAGCAGGAGGAGTGGGGGGACAAGGGCAGCTGTGGCCAAACTGCACTGAGATGCAGCTTGCTGTCACCTCATGTCCCTCCGCCTGTCCTGGGGGGTCCCCGCTCCAGAGGGGGAAAGCACCTCTGGGGATTCATGGCAGGAGGATGTGAGCATCTGCTGGTGGCTTTGTGGGGTGTAGGGGACACCCCTGTCCCCCATCCCAGTTCTCACACTCTGGCGGGTGCGATGTTCCCATTGTTCCAATCCACAGCGGGTGCTGGGGCACGGCTCGGGGCTGCTGGCTCTGCCATGGTGTCTCGTGGTGTCTGTCTGTCTGTCTGTCTCCACAACGTCTCCTTTCTCTTTCCTCCCCGTGTGCCTGTCACCCAAGGAGTTATCCCTGAATCCCTGGCGCCGTAGTAAGTACGGAGAGGCCACCCCGGTTGAGGGACAGGGGCTTGGGGGGATCTTCAGTCTCCATGGCCCACTCCAGCCCCACTTGGGGGAAATCCCTTAGGAAACCTCTTGGGGAATCCCTCCCTGTTGCTTCCTGCTTCTCCTGCTGCCTCTTCCAGGCTCTCCATCCCACATCGCTTTTCCTGCAGGGAGTGGGGAGGCTCAGGGAAGTGGTGCCTGCGGCAGGACAGGATCAAATCCCAACGTTCTCCACTCATGGAGGCCAAATCCTGCTCCTGCCCAGGCCCCACTGGACATTTGGGGGGATAACACCCCCCCACAACACTGGTGCTGCTGCACCAATTCCCTGTTCCCTCTCCTCTTCCAAGGTGATAAGAAGACTGATGGTGGCCAAGCCCCCCCTGATTCCACTGCCAAGAAGGAGCCAGCAGCAGTGGTGAATGGGAAGGATGAAGAGCAAAGCACTGAGGAAAACCTTGGAAAAGGGGGAACAGACCGGACAACTACCAACACTGACAAGGATGCCCCTAAGGAGAAGGAGACAGTGACCAGCAACCCTGTGTCCCCCGACGGTTCACCCTCCAAATCACCCTCCAAAAAGAAGAAGAAATTCCGGACCCCATCTTTCCTGAAAAAAGGCAAAAAGAAGGAAAAGATTGAATCATGAGTCTCCCAAGGCCTCACACATGGCCATCCCAGGGATCCCCGGGATCTCTGAGACGAGGAGCGCTGGGGTGGGTGCAGCTCCTGCCTCGTGCGTCTGGCCGAGGTGCAGCCCAAAACCCCTGAAATCCAGCTGTTTTCTGGGTCTTCCTGGCACAAGGCATCTCATCCCCCTTGTCACCTGCCTCTGGAGGCAGTCACCGAGCTTAGAGAGACTGTGGTCCCCATTTGGGGAAATTCCTGTTGCATCTCCCTCCCCCCTTTCCATCCTGGGCTCCGGCCCCTTCCCACTATGGGCCAAGGGTTGAATTTTCTCCACCAGAGCCCAGGTCTGCTTGATTTGAAGAAGAAAAGGGTGTTTTGTGGTTATTTCTTCACCTTCTGTTTCAAGCTCTGCTGGAATGGCACTGGTTTCATCCCCAGGGTAAACTGTCCGTCACTTTGCCAGGAGAACAAGATCAAGCTGAAGGCAGGGGATTGCCTTTCCTAGAGAAGCTAAGATTTTTCCTTCCTGGACTGTAATCTTCCTCTCCTTGGGCTTAAGAACCACTTCATCCCCTTCTCCTGGTACTCCCACGCCACGTTTTGCCCACCCAAGGAAGAGCAGCAGGATTTCCCACCACTGGAAAAGCCTCCACCTCACTTGCACAACCTGCACCTGGGAAAATAGGGGAAAAAAAACCTCTGGGAATTGTCTGTGTTATTTAAAACTGAGCAAAACTCACTCACTAAGTGCTACTTTGGGATGAACACACGCTGCTAATTCCTGCTGGCCTCTGCTCACAACGACCCCATCCATGCCGAATCTCTGCTTTTCCCAGCTCTGGATTCCCAGCACAAGTTCAGTTCTTCCTGGCGTTCCCTTCCCTCCCAATGTTACAACCTCCTGGCCAACCCCTTCCTGGGAAAAGCCCTAGCCATGCTGATGTTCCCCAAAGCCATTCCAGTGCTGGGATTTGGGGATAAATCAACGGAATCAGATCCCCATCCTCCCAATTTTCTGGGGTGCTTGCTCTGAGCCTTCCTGCATCCATGGAGCCCTGTACAGGAGCTCTGGAATGCCCCAGAACTCCATTTGGGGTTCCCTCACCACAGCAAGATTTTCCCATGTGCCATCACTGTGGTTTCAACTTCTTTTCACTTCTGTGAGACAGCTCATGGGGGTTAGATTCCCTCTGAAAAGCAGGAAGTCCACAGAATGGAGGATGCAGGAAACATCAGAGACCCCAGGCAGGGCTCTTGCTAGAGCCCCATGGCCAACCTGAACCTAGATTTTGGGAAAAACCTTTGCCCTGCCCAGTGTTCCCCAAAAGGTTCCTATCCCACTCCTGCAGGATGGGGGGCAGTGAGGGGACACTCTGAGCCCCTAAACCCCCTCTGTGCCCCCAGCCCTGTCACTGGGGAAGGGGGCTATTCCTTACTGCCACTAGTTTTAAGGCTCTTTGAGGCCATTTTTGTCCCTGGCCTGTTCCCCCCTGGGTGACCCAGGGCAGCAGAGCCTGAAGAGACAGCTGTGTCACCTCCCCAGGGCAGCACTCCCACACCTGGGGGAAATTCCTGAATGACAGCACTGCCACACCCCCAGCCCAACCTGGGGGCTCCTTCAGGGGTTTTGTTCCCCCTTTGTTCCTGAAGGTCTGTCCCCAAGGCCTTTGTCTCCTCTTTTTCCAAGGGCCACTGGCTTTGCAGGAGACCCTGAGATTGATTTTCCCCTCCAGGAAATTCTGGGGAGTTTCAGGTAGAAAGGGACTAAGGCTCCAGTGCCACTGTAATCACAATGATGAGGGTCCTGGCAGCACAGCTGGAAGGAAACAGAACCAAGATCACATCCCGGGACCGCCCTTCGGGTAATTCCCCCACCTCAACTCCCTGCCTCCCCCTCCCCTCACTCCAGCAAGGCTCAGGGTGGGGGGGTCTCTCCAGGGGAAGGCAGGGAGGGGGCAAATCCCTTATCCGGGTCCTCCACATCTGTACTTCCGCCGGAAAACAGAGGCTGATCCCATGTTGGCAATGGGGAAGGGCGAGTCCAGATGGACCCAGCACCTCTCTTCCCAGCTGGGCCTGCCCAGGAAGGCCCTGGTAATGGGGCGGGTGTTGAACCCGCCGGAATGCCACCGGGAGGCCAGGATGTGACATGTCCCCGCGTGTGACAATCGCGGCCGGGAGCGCGTGGAACGCTGGTGTAAATAAACCCTGTGTTTGGCACCCGGCAGCACTCGGAAACTGAGGGGCAAAGGATGGCGATGGTGGTGGTTGTGGGGATGAGACAGGATGGGAACGGGGCTGGAGCTGGGGATGGGATGTGACAGGACGAGATGGGACGGGAATGGAGGTGAGAATAGGACAGGGATGCGGCTCAGGGTGAGGATGGTGTCATGGTTCAGGAATGGCACTCCCCGTTTCAACGACTTCACTGAGAAGTCCCGGCCCCGCTGGCACTGGGTGCGCCGGACACCGGGAAGATTCCAGCAACTTCTCAGAGAAGCCCCTCCTGAACCCACCCCACTACGGAACCCAGGCACAGCCGCAGGACGTTCGGACTCCAGGCTGGGCCGGGCGAGCCCCGGCTGAAAACGCGCCGGACTGGCACCGACTCTGCTTGAACCCGGGGACCCGAATCGAGGCTGCGGCTCCACCGCCGGACGGGCTGGCAGCAGGGATGGGGCAGGTCGGGCAGAACAGAGCGCTGCAGGCGCACAGAGAGAGAGCACTGGCCTACACAACATAACAGGCCCGCCTTCTTCCCCTCCCCTTCCTGCCGTCCCCTTCCTCCCGGCCTTCCCTTCGCGCTTGGGGCTGGGCGGGCTCCTAGGGCGAGCGGCGGGAGAGGGCCGGTGCGTCCCGATGCGGTGCTGATCTGCCCCTCAGCCTCTGCCCCCTCAGGCCCGGCCCCTGCTCCGGGCCGGCGGCGCCGTGGCAGCACCAGTGCTGGGCTGAGAGGCCGCCATGGGCCGTAGCCGCTCCCGGTCACC
>VWZU01007303.1:8547-77585 GCA_013397095.1 Sterrhoptilus dennistouni | reverse complement strand
CCAGCTAATCACTGTCTTCCTGCCTGCCATGATCTCAAAGCTGGCCATCACTTCTATTTCACTCACAGGTTTTACATCTCTAGTATTTCTTACTAGGCAATCATATTCACAAGCCCTTCCTGTCCCATCTTTCCCAAACACCTGGCCATCCTGTAAGTGCTGTGTGATGACACTCAGTATAAACTGCCCCATTTCCTTACAGGGTATTGAGGTCAGGCTAACTGGCCTGTAATTACCAGGATCCTCCTTCCCACCTTTTTTGTGAATGGGTGTCACATTGGCCAGCTTCCAGTCATCTGGAACCTCACCAGTGAGCCAGGGCTGTTTGTAAATGATGGAGAGTGGCTTCACAAGCTCATCTGCCCATTCCCTTATCACCCTGGGATGGATCATATCTGGGCCCATAGATTTATGAACATCCAAGTGGCTCAGCAGTTCTCTGCCTGCTTCCTCCTGGATAACAGGGAGACCATTCTGCTCCCTGACACCATCTACCAACCCAGGAGGACAGTTGTCCTGAGGACAAGCCATCTTCCCAGTAAAGACTGAGGTAAAGATGGCAGTAAGCACTTCCACCTTCACCTCATCTCCAGTTCCTGGAGCTAGTTCCAATACATCACTTTATGTTATTTTTAAGAGATCAGGAGCTTAGGAAAACATAAACTTGCAAGGAAGGAATGCATGACATATTAGAATAGCATATTTTTCCCAACTGTTACAAAAAAATGCATATTAAAGCAAGACTACTTTTGATTATTTATAGTCTCATTCTTACCAGAAAATGTCTTCCTTTTAAATGAGACCATTTAGTGAAAAACTGCTGTCTCATTGTTTTATGGACCACATGGACTCCGTAACCACTTCTATGTGCCCTGGGAGGTAAAGAGAAAGATTTGCAACGGTGAGGATCACTTACTGTGTTTAGATAAAGTGCATCTTTAGATTTAAGAAGGTTTAGTGAGAAAATGGAATCAACCATAAAATGTCAGACAAAAGGCCTGTTTGGGTCAGTATAATGTACTCAGTAACACCAGTAGAGGATTCCTAGGGAAAAGTAGAAAGAAAATGAGAAATATATTTCCCAAGAATTGACACCTTGCTTTCAGTTTTTTATTCTAAAATTTCCTGACCACAATTGACATGTTTCTTTTAATAGCCTAGATCATTCTTTCTTCTATTAATGTATCCCATCAGTTCTGAACACCAGAAAACTTTTAGTATCTGCAACAACCTGTGACAAGAAATTACACAGCTTAGCTCTGTATACGGGTTTGTTTGGTTTGGGTTTTTTATTTTCAACCTGCCATAAGCAATTTCAATGCATGTACATCAGTATTAGAGTAGCTGTGGAGAACAGTCCTGACAGCTTAATAATTTTTTTGGCAAAATTCTTAAAATTCACCCCTATTTTATGCACTCTTCAATTTACCAGCACAGCACAGAGTGGCGCAGAATGGTTTCCAGTCTTTGAAATGCCTATATTTTGTTATTTCTCTGATAATAAATTGTTCTGAGTTATTACAACAGTGCCATACAGAGTTCCCTACCTTAAATACTCTTGGATGGCAAATCACCTTTGAATGGGTTGCATCATTGTAAGCCATCATTGCTTTCAACCACATTTCCGTCACCTGAGATTTCCTTTGTTAAACTGCTTTTCATGCGAGTCTCTTCCCACTCGTGTATGTGAGTTTTCTGTAGGGCATTGCTGAGATCCTCCTCAGCTATATAAATTACCTATCATGGTTCCCAGAGAAGCCCACCAGTTAGCTGAGCTCTGTCGTGATATAGTGAAGTTTTTGGCAGGTCCAGATCCCAGGCAGAAGCGTGCTTGCTTCGGAGAAAGGAGCCACTCACACTTGGTGGTAAAGAAGCTGTTTATTCAGGGCAAAAGCCCAGGTGTTCAAGGCTTGAGTGTGGGTGTGAGTGAGCGACAGAGTGTGTGTGACCCAATTTTGAGTCTCTCCTGCTCTTATGAACAGGGGTGTTACTCATGGAAATGAGGGGGAGTGATTTAGGTACAGGGGGGGTTGACTTTGCCATATAGGGGTAAAAGGGGTGTGGATACCTGAAGCTTTGGCTGATCCACCTAGCTCAGCTAGAGCCATCAAGAACCAGGGGTGTTTTCACAGAAAAGATACAAAGCTATACAATGGGCTAGGCCAGGGCTATTAAGAGACATACAATGGAGAGGGCCAGGGCTATTATGTGGCTTAACGACGGTGATCAAGGGAAGCAGGGGTGTTGGGGGTAGGAATGAAACCTTTTACAGAAACTTAGATACAAAAATTACAGAAATTTTAGAAAACCCAAAAGGCACACCGCAACAATTACCTCCTCTTTTGTTTTTTGCCAACATTCACCTTTTTATTTTCTTATATTATAAATTTGTGTTTTCCTAAAATTAACCTTTTATTATCTGCTTCAGCTGCTGTGAACACCTCTTTCATCATTTCAGTACTACCTTCAGATTTCATTAAACTATTATCAATACCCTCTCTGAGTGCTTACATAAGGAACATTTAATAAAACTGTTCCTAATAATAATTTCCAGACAGACTGATGTTACTTGCTGTCTGTTACATTAACTGTTCTGCCTAGCTTATTACTGTAGCCCTATTCAAGCTAGTTCATACTCAGTTTCAGCTAAGATTTTATAGGAATTTCAATAAAATACCAAGCACTGAATTTTTTTTATCCTTACCTTCTCTCCATCTTTTATATTTTTATCAAGAAGTAATGGAATTTCTATTGGCAAGGTACAATCTTATTTACGAAAAGATGCAAAACAATGGTTATTTCTAGTTTACAGAAGAACTATTGGACATATTCTGTGTGATATTTTTCACATTCTGAAATACGGAAAATCAGTACCACAGAAAATCTATTGGAGGGTAAGGTATCATTCCTGTCTAAATCTTGAAATATCTTGCCTAAGCCTAAATGTTAGACCAACTAAACCTAAAACAGCCTTAAAGCTAATTTAGTTGAATCAATATATACTATTGACTAACAGCCTTACACATCAATTGCAAATAAATTGCAATTTCACATTTATCTCCTAACAAATAAACTGATACAGACCAGAATTGAACCATAGTAGGTGACTTGTGTGGCTATGGGCCCATTTCATGACAATACTTTAAAATTCTGTTGTAATTGTAATAACGTCATCAGCTACACTTTCCCCTTTCTCATCTCTTTTGTACATAGATATCTAGTCCTTCCCTTTCCTTCCCAGGATCAACCATCTGATTTGTGCACTCTTGGATCAGACACATCCCAACTGCCTGATGTCCATTCATCTGAGTTTTCTTTCCTGTCAGACTGATTCAGTCAACCTGTTTAGTGGAAGGGAACACACCACCACTCATAAATCAACTAGTTTTTGTGTCAGTTTTGATCCCAAATACCAGATTCCGCTATCTTCCAATACCTGGTTTCCTCATTTGTACATAATCATATAAAACCTCCTTCTACCTTCAGAGTGAATGTTCACACAGTGGAGAATTGTCTACAGGGAATATTGTCTAAAAAGGTTCCACTCACTGTTGATAGCTCAGAAGTCCTCAGGTCCCTTTGGAGCATCAAATTGATGATTCAGCGTATGAGAAAAGAAAAAAAAAAGAGATTTGAGTCATCGTGGCAATAGGGTGAGATGGTGATTGCAGACCACTTCAGTTAAGTTTCAACTCTTATCTCTAATCGTACACTCCACACTAGTCCCTTAATCCAATTCTTTTCACTAATCCCTGAAGCAAGCCCCCAACATCTTGAAACTCCTAAACCATATTCCCATGCACTAACCTCCTAGCTATGACCCAATTCTGTAGCTCAAACTCCAGCCTGTTTGGCCATTGTGAGGCAGAAGTAGTGCAGGGATGCTGAGGTCGTGGGGAAATCCCTGCTGCCCGATTAATTTTTACACAAAATGGCCTTATTCTCTTTGAATGTGTGAACTGTAATGTAGGGTTCAGGTCACTTTTTTTACATTGCAGAAAAAGTGGGATCCCAGCACTTAATTTCTCAAACAGTGTATGTTTCCAGATCCCTTAGCTTTCAGTCTATCACATGGGACTATACTATCTCTACTTATTCAGTGTTGATGGAAAAGAAGGCATGGCTGAGTTCAGTGTTACAGAACAAGCAATATGTTTGGGAAACAGCTGCTAGTCCCACTATGATACACTCAGCTTGCAGTCAGTGATTAACATAGATATGGATGAAGTGATCTCTAACGTTATATGTTAAATCCACACAGCTTCTTTTTAAATTTTTTTACACCTATATATGGTCTGACTTTTGATATGAAATTATAAAAAAACTAGTTGTTCTTTCCAAACCCCTGCATCTACTTCAATGCCAAAAAATATTCTTTTCCCCTTCTAAGGGATTTGAACTTCGAAGCCTAATATCAAAATATAACTAAAATAATGGATAGTGGTTTTAACATAGTGAGCTACCTAAGTCAAGAAATAGCCCAGTCATGAGAGATCTGCCAAGAGAGTAGGTCAAAATTGAAGTAGTAGAAAATTAATAGTCTTGTTGCTTAAAGTAATAAGCAAACTTTTCTTCACCTTTTCTTTCCTTTTTTTTTAATCCACTGGATCTTTAATCCAAGCAGAATTTCTAATACTGCTCCTGTAACTCTAAGTGTATGTTCTCTCAGTGGCTACAGCTTTAAAAGACAAGAAAAATCCATAGGGGCATATAGGAGACATGAAGATGTGGTGCTTAGGGACATGGTTTAGTGGTAAAACTGGAAGGTCTGGTTAAAGGGTTAGATTCAATGATCTTAGAGGTCCTTTTCAATGTAAACAATTCTATGTCCTCTCTAGCAAAGTTAGATTATTTTCATAGTAACTTTCATACTGATTTTGAGAGTTGCAGGGCTCACAGGGGAAATTTTCAAATCTTCTGCAGAAGATGGCTTTGGAAAATATGTTGTTTTGCCTAAGCTGTTTACTAAAACTCTCTGAAATGTCACAATGCAGAAGAATGCTGTGAAATTCAGTGGCATTTGTGGCTTGCTATAGCTCCTTAGGGTCACAGGTGCCACATGCTCCTTAAACACTTGACTGAATTTGACAACAAATGTATCCAAATATTGTCCCAGAACTTTTCAGTTGTTACTCCTGGCTGCATCAAATTACTGAGACTGTTGATACAATATCTGAGAAGAAAGCTCTCATTTCTCATATAGGAATCAACATAATACAAATGCAAATGAGCCATACAAGTAGAAGAGGCAATTGGACAGATGGAAATCAGGCTACAAGTCAGAGAAGAATCAAGGATTTCAGTCTGAAAGGACTGACATCACTAAAATGTTTGAAAAACTGTGCATAGGCTTTGAGAATGGTAATAAAACAGGAACAGTTTGATCAGGGAGGGAACAAAAGCAAGAGCAAAAGGAGGAACACTAAGAGGGATGTTGTGGATTTAGCAATCTCACAGATGACTGTTGGTAGAGGATACTACAAATTGCAATCCTGACTGGAAGATAAGAAGAGATTTGAGAGGGCAGACCTTAGGTAATGGGACCACCAATAGGAGCGGTCAAGGGAACAAATATTTGTAGTAGGTTACAGAGGAAGTAGTTGGACTTGGAGTTATAGGAATGAAACTGAATATTTTTCAAAAACATGTAGTCCTGTCTTGGAGGGAGCTCATCTTTTTTGAATGAATTCCTGGGTAGAACTCAGTCATTTGAGATACTCTCAAAAAGAACATACCAGTTAATCACAAGTCTTCCATCTGGCCTACTGGTTATTAGGAAGGGGGGGGAGAAAAAAAAAAAGGTGAATAATGCCAGTAAGAATTTAGGCTTTTTTTTTTTTTTTTTTTCCAAAGCATTACAAGGAACAGCAAAAGGCTGAAACATACTTAGAAAGCAAAAAAAAAAAAAATCTTGTAAACGGTTCATTGGGAAACATCAGTTAACACCATCCTTGAACATGCTTTGGCTGTATTTATAAATGTGCCACCAATTAGATTTTAACAGCAATATAGACTATTACCAAAATATTAACATCTAATAAATACTGATCACAGCAGGAATTTTCTATTGCCATAATTACTCAAGTAAAGATTATTAGCATTGCTTCCTCCCAGCTAAAACATCAAAGCATCTTTTACTTCATTTCATTTGCTTCAGACACTAGTAAATGTCGCCATCTTAACTAATCTTATTTTATCCTTTTCTTTGTCCAATTTTTGAATTGTTCTTTTTTTTCACAAATTAATGCCATATCATGCTAACTACACTTGTTAAATCTCAGAACAGCAATGCATGCAGCTATAGAGTGTTAAAAGACAAAGTGTGGGAGAATACTCAAAGAATGTTCAAACATCGAAATTTCATTCTTACACAGTCTCTCTGGACCACCTGTAAACCACTGTAATTTTCCCCTATTATATCAGGTCAGTTTTAGATCCAAAGATTGTTTTGGTTCTTGAAGTCTTAAAGGCACAAATATGTAGTTAGTATTAGTGTCATGGACTGATGATTGAATTGAAACTGTAGTGTATTTGAACTCCGGGTGAGACCAAAAATTTTTTTGTAAAAAACCTTTTTTTCACTCTGTTGAAGGTGGTGGTGTTAGTTTACTTCAGGAACAACCATGTAAAAATGTTTTGAGCTCTTCAGCAAGTGACACCTTTGGAGGAATTATTCTGTGTATGAAATGTTTCAGTCTTGACTCTTGCAAGGGTTCAGTTGTATGCTTATTTAAAAGAAAGAAAAATCCCTAGTGCTGCTACAGACCAGGCCAGAAGCAGGGGAAAAAAAGGATTACTGAATAATGGCACTCATTTTTTCCTATTTATTCTATTTCCTTCCTATTCCTTCAAAAACTCATTTATAAAAAAAAAAAAGCTTGCTTGTTTAAAATCTTTTATGAAACCTGAATACTTGGAAATGCATGAAATGTCAGAAATTGCTGCTAGTCTTTCTATGGTTGTCAAGGGTGGTAAAGACTTACTCCTTTCGATGAACAACTACAAAGAATCACTGTCTGCAGCTGGGATTACACAGAATAAAACAAGATATAAGCTAACTTTCTTGATTTGAAAGAAAGTCAGTTCTAACAAAAAATTACTTCTCACATGTAGGCAGCATGGTAAATACAAGGTGAGCGGTGTCATTTATGAATGGGAATTTATGAATTCTTCAAAATCCTTTTTGTCTTCAAGGTAGTGATCATGCACAGTAATTCGTTGAGAACACACAAGAACAAGAAAGTGTCAGAAGAAACGAGGTGCATCTTTCATGAGCTTTGCACAGCTTTCTGTGCATCCACATCACTTCAAGGACACCAGTCTTCAGTTTTGCACAGAAATATGTATGTAACTAGGTGTTTTACCAAATCTTATCGCAGATTTTCCTTCCTGTTCAATCATGGTCCAGTCCTAGGAAGCAAACACTTCGAGCTACCAAAATACATCTTTGATATGTCCAGGGCTGACCATTCTCTTTCATGACATCAGCATATACCAAGACACTAACCTGTTGCATTGCAACCTCTTGCATCCCAAACAACACTTGTTTCTGTGATACATATTAAATTGAGCATTGAATGACATACAGAGATGAACACTGGGGTGTCTGACACAGATCATTCAAACAAGTGCTCTTATCTCTGGGCCACACGCCCACCCTGTTCAAGCTTGGTTTTTTCTTCAGTCCTTTAGTAGACACTGGCCCGGTTTCAACAGAAGTCCAGAGCAGTATGATGATCCAGACTTTTAGGAAGCTGGAGACAGGCTTAATTCACTACAGCTCTCAGCAAGATACAGGATTTGACAGCAATTGCACACTGTGTAGATTAGGACTCTTAGCCAGCTGGCTAGTATGTGATCAGCATTAACAGCAATGACTGACTGAAAAGCATAAATCCTGTTACAGAATCAGAAATTAGAAACACAGTTTATCATACACTAGCTCTCAGGATAATATTTTGGGTTGTAGAGCCAAGAAGAAAAGGTATATTTCTCTGATGTTATAAAGTAGTTGTATAATTCCTACAGAGACACAATTCCACACACTCCATCCTTACAGCTCTTAGAATTACTTTTATGCCCTCCCTGCTCTTATTAACAACTTTCTAGACCTATTTGTATTTTGAACCACAAATCACATTTGCATTTGATGCAGATGGTATTTGAATCATGTTGCTGCTTTTGTTGACCCTTGCAATAGTGTCATGGAAATGCACAAGAAATCTCTAAAAGCACACTGGCAGTAATTTTGGATTATTTACAATAGGAGTCTCCTATTCTTCCCAACTGGAGAAGTAGACGAAATAACCACCTTATCTTTACTAGTATAAAGAGCACTACAAATGCAGTACCTTTTGTCACTGAAACTATTTCTAAATCTAGTCAATTCAATATCAAAGCATTGTAGAAATTACCAGACACTTTAAAAAGCTCACCATCTGTTGCCTTTGACCCTTCAAAAATGAGTAAATAAAACTGAGATGCAGATGCAGACATAAATAAGAGACTAATTAAATTTTTAGAGCACCCAAAAGGTGAGAAGGGATAAATTTAATTCAGATAGCCTCTGAATGGAAAATAAAAATGTTCCCATTCAGGGAATATCTACATTCAGTATTTTTTTAAGAATAAAAACCATAACTACTCCTCATAAATAGAATAACACAATATTATAAAGTAAACTGAACACAAAGGTTGCAGCACCAGAAAGGAGACACTTCTGCTGCAATTTTTGGCGTAAAATCTGTAGAATAAGAAAGGCTTCAGTTAATAAATTATATTTAAATCTCACTTGGTTTTTCCCTTTAAGAGACAAAAATGCAAGCACTGTGTAGCCATCACACAAAACCAGCTAGTGCACATGAGCGTTTAGTTCATGCAGAGAATGACTTTTGTCTGCAGCAGGCATGGCACTACAGTGCACGTTACACTCTATTCTAGGAACTGTTACAATACAGCCTCCATGCTTCTCCCTTGAAAGGAAACCAAGACACAAAAAGAGATGGTGCTGATGTAACTCTTTTAACAGAATACTTCAGGAATAGTAGTTTTCAGGTTTGGTTTTTCTGGGTTTTTTTTTGGTAGTTTAGCTTTGATATTGAGCATAGACAAAGAAAAGTGTCCAAGAGAAGTAACTGCAAGTGGTAAAGTTTTCAGTACTACACTGGGCTCCCAGTGTAGTCAACAAATTTGGGGCCACTCTATTCTTACATACTTGCTTAATGTGGATTGCTTATACTCTTGACCCTCTTCTTGAACACCAAGTTTCTCAGCTGCTGCCCATTTACTTCCCTGGCAGCTCTTACATTATTCACCCTTTTCCATTGGAATAATTACTATTTCTTACCTCTAGAGCAGAGCGAAGGCTCTATCAAGGCTTCCACTGAAAAAAGCAACAAAACTCATCCTGATCTTTGCCAGAATAAGAGCTAGATGCAAATTAGCAGTTATTCTGCTGTAGTTCATTCCAAAGGAAATACATGAAAAGTGGTACTGAACAGAAAAGAAACTAGGTCTTATAATAACAGTGTACTCTCAAGTGCTTAGTAGGGCACTCAGGAATCAGAAGACCACTGATTGCAGCTATTTTTCTTTTCACTTATCCCTCACAACCATCTTCTATCCATCCTTATAGCTGTTCACAAGGCTGTGGTGCAACGTGGATTGGTGCCAAGGGTTAAGCAGGACGCATAAGGTAGCGCCTCTGAATTATGTCCAGGCTGTGATTCTTTAACTCTTTAGCAGCACTGACAGCAGTCTTGTGCTGTGCTTCAAGTTCCCCTGTTTCTTTTTCAAGTTCTTATTTACCAGGAACTTCTCAGCCAATCAGCTCAAGGAATGAAATCTGTGAAAAGCCTGTCACTTCAGCTGTAACTGCAACACACTGGTGTTATTTCCTTTGGCCAACAATGACAGGAATGGAAATTAATTTAAATTCAGTTTATTTCTTAAATTATAAAAAGGTATTTTATTGCCATTTCCACTTTCATTCCAAGTTTCCAAATCCTGCTTCAGTATTTGTTGTTAGTTATACTTCTCAAAACAAGTCTTACAAAAATTTCTGCAGGTAGTTGTTTAAGCTTTGTTTGCACAGATCCCCACCCAACAAACTAAACAGAAGTGATAATCTTTGGTGCTGAAGTAAGGGCCAATTCTAATAATGTATTTGATAACTTATAACCATAGCATGGCAGAAACAAGGTGAACAGCTACCATAATTTCATCCCCTTGAAGGAAAAGAGCTTCATAAATCTTTCTTCAACTCTATCTTCAAAGCAGGAAATTTTATTAATAATTCATACAGCTATGTATGGTTGCCATAGTTGGCAGCTCAGCATGACGTCATTTCCATTAGTTTCCAAATATTCTTTTTTCTGTCCAATATTTTAACTCACTGCTTTTCTGCACTGTCCTCTACTGCTTCTTAATTACGTATCTGTGGAGACAGAAATGCAGCTCCCATTTGATCCTGTGATATCCTGTATTTGGTCTATAATGTGTGGCTTCAAACAAGACACAAGCTTTTTCTTTTAAATACAAATGTACCTTCTGAAATTTTTTATCTTGAACATGAAAGTGAGCAAAACCACTGCCCAAGCAATCTATGACTACTAAAAGTCTAAGGTACTGTTACCTTGATTGGAGACATATAAGGATAGCTGCTATTCCAGAAAATATACTTCTTTCCAAAAATGTTGAAAGAGTCTGTATTCTAAAGAACTGTAAGAATTATTTAAATGTACAGTGACTTGCAAATATTTTTAGTCTTTAAGAAATTATTATAACTTAAAAACTCACACAAAAAAAGAAGAGGCTTTACTTTAATTTCCTGCTATTTTCTGTGATTAAATTAAGAAAATGTAAAGCTCTACATATTCAGTGTCAACCTTTTTATGGTTCAGAAATTAAGGGCGTTTAGTGTTCTTCCATGATCTTTGTTTAGAGAAAACTGACATAAAAACTAGACTTCACAAACAATAGAGATAGAAGTGGAATCTGATACTATATGGATCTCATAATGGGAATTTTATGCTTTTCATGTCGTGTACAGAGATGCGAAGACAGGCCTGAGGGGAGATAAATGCATTGTACAATAAAAGTTAAAATGAAATTTCAATCATGATTGCCACCAGCCTAGGTCTCAGCTTTCCAAGTTGGTGTTTCTGTCTGGTCTCCCCATTGTATTCTAACATGGGGCTGTTCCAGGCCACAATGGTACAAGAAAGGTGAGCAAGGAAAAGACTTTGACACTCTACATGACAAAACACATCAGATAAGTAACTTCAGACAAGCAAGGCAAATGTTCCCATGTGCACACAAAGATTCTTTGCTCAGCCCACAGCTCACTGTGCCACACACCCAAATCTCCTGTTCAGTCCCACAGGTTTCACAGAAAGGCTCTGGGTACTCATTAATATTGCTGTCTTTGAGGAAAAAAGGCAGTTGAATATGCTTAATAGTTCTGTATGGTAACACCATGTGGGCAAAAGACACCTCATGCTCTTGAAGCACAAGTCTAGGTCATAACCATTTTGCATGGCTTTGACATAAGGCTGAATTAACGCTACTAAACTTTCCTGTATATGACTACTAAAAATGTTGAAACTAAGAGACATCTGATTGATGGCATGTCTATACAGGAAAAATAATCTCTGCTAAGAAAATTACAGAGGAAGAAGGAAATTACATAGCACAGTGATATCTAGTAAACCTCAATAAAAAGTTGCTGCACATAACACACTGGCAAAATCAGAGAGGCATTCTGCTAGCTTTGGTAAAACAAAAATACCAGAATGCAACACCTTCAAAAGCCTCTTTAAAGCAGTGGGTTTTTATCAAACATTAAATGTGTGGTGATAAAACATTCTGAAACAAAGTGACTAAAATCAAATGGATTGAGATTAAATGAGGAGCAGTAAAATGGACCAAATCTGGCCAAACTGATCCTCATTGAAGTCATAAGATGCCCTTTCCTTTCATCAAATGAAGGCTTTCCTTTTATGAAAGGAAATGAAATCCTGAAATCAGAGAAGAAAATCTAACAAACACTCTGGAAAAGAAATATTATGAAATAAAATGCAATTTTTAAAAAAAGAAAATTTTGAAAAGGAATTGCTACAACCAAATGAATTGCTATGAAATGAGGTTCAGTGAAAAGGATCCACACTTGTCAAATTATACTCATTGAAATCTTGAAATCAGGGGACAAAGTCAAATGAAAAGACATGAGAACAAATTGATAAAAGGAAATGCTGGGAAAAAAAACCTGCACGAAACAATAAAAGGGAAAAGAGTGACATGAAGCACAAGGAATGGACCAAACCTTGCTGAATTGATACTCATTTAAATGGCTGTTGTAATTCTCTGGAGGAATGGTTTCTCGCTCCGGACCCCTGGAGTCTCTCACTATATAGAGTGACCTTTCCTTCCTTCTCTGACTTTATTGGTTGTGGTTCGGCTATCTTTTTCCTGAGCAGGGGGCTATATTATAAGCCTCACACTTTTCTGTTCTGTCTCTTTCCCCCTTGGAATTTCGAAGAATAAACGCCTGGGACAAAAGTCCTGGGGAGAGAGCCTCTTTTAATATTTTTTATCTTATTCCTGGTATAATTCTCTCCAAAGCCTCCTAAATACTGAGCTAGCTGAAGCCCCTGGAGGTGGGCGGAGGGCATTTATACAGTTGGCACTCATCCTGGGGAAAGAGCCTCTTCTGCTATCTTTTATCTTGTTCCTGGTAGAATTTCCTCCAAAGCCTCCTAAAGACTGAGCTAGCTGAAGCCCCCGGAGGTGGGTGGAGGGCATTTAAACAAATGGCAAGATTTCATTCCCTTTCATGAAATGAAGAATTCCCTTTCATGAAAAGAAATGAAATCTTGAAATCGGGGAACAAAGTCAAATCAAAAGACAGGGGAAGAAATTTATCAAAGGAAATTGTAAAAAAAAAAAACTATACAAGTAATATCCAATTGGGCTTACACTATCAATAGCTACTCCAAGCAGTGTGAGTAAAATGGGCAATTTAAGAACTTAGTAATTTTCTCTTTGTTAATGTAAGTTTCCTTAAATATTTCTTCAGTGATCCATTTTCTCTCACTCACTTCCAGCATGTATTAAAATTTTCTTAAGTCATGATGCTTAAGATGGTTCTGTGTTACAGTCTGTTCTCTACTATTGCAACAGCTGGCAGAAAAGACCAGCTCTGTTAGAGTAAGTTTCCATAGCAGTATTTCTCACAACAGGAACAGCTGAGGAATGGGGTGATAGAGCCTCCATATGCTACCCTTTAAGCAGAACTGGAAATGGAGATAGGTAAGAGATTGTAACCAGAAGTCCCAAATTGCAGGGATTTCTATTCAGCTCTATCAGGACGCAATGGCTGTCAAAACTATGATTTCAGTACTCTGAAACAACAATGTGAACTGGCTGATTCACCTGTGAGCAGACATTGTCACTCCCAAGCCATTCTTCCGTATTAAAAAATCTGGCCTTCCAGCTGTTTTTCCAAGACAACAGTATTATTTGTACTACTTGAACAATTAATACTTATGGGAACCACTATTATGCATAAAGAAAAAAATTCCAGGATTTTTATTAGAGTCTCTCTATATAATGAAAATGTTGGGAAAAAGAATTGGTTTTCCTCCCTAAATGACATGAAAACGTCAACTACTTGGGCCTCCTCGTTAGCCTGAAGAAAATGCATCCTATCAAAGCCAGTGTGAGATGGATTGGGTCCATGCCTGAGACAAGTCATTGCTTTTGTTAATACAATGATTCATGTATAATAATAACAACAGTGAGCACTTGCACACTGTTTATACTCTTATTTTCCAAAAAGCTTTATAAACATTAGTCATTTGTGTTACAAAACAAGCATCCAAAGGAAGTAATTATTAGATAAAAGCCTGAAGAACACAACTTAGAGGTATTTTCTTTAACCTTTTCTCATGCTTTGACTTTCGGATACTTTTAACATGAATCTGCTGGAAAATCATTCAGATAATTACTGTAAATTACTGTTTACAAGTTTATTTTTTCTACTTCAGCTGCAGAAGCGAACCATTTCAAAGACAGATGGCCTTACCCCTTTTCATAAAATCTTCCTATGAACTAGCGTTGCCACATTTAAACATCAAAGGACAAGCAATGGATGACTTTGTGAAAGGTGGCTGTTCTTCATTCAGAATGCTGTTGCTGTCCTAGATGGCCTGTACATCTCCAAGCACAGCCAATTAGACACCACTGTAAACTTTATTAACAACAAAACAGGATGTTTCTGCTCTATATTTCTCACTCCTCTAAGGCAGCAATTTTCAAAATATTTAGAGAAAAAATATATTGCCAGCTTTTACAAAAGAGAATAAGTAGCTTGACTAACATTTAATAAAAGTTTGAATATGATTAATAAGAGCTTAATGGTGGAAGGTCCTTCTTTGAAATTGATTCTGCTACTTTTCCAGAAGTTTGCTTTAGTGGACAGCAGCTACACAGTGAGCTCTGTCCTTTGTGCTTCTCTACATCCATCAGCTGCTCCTTCCTCAAGCCTAGCACCTAGGGTGTGCTTTCCAAAGTCTGTAAAAGCAGACTAACAAAACCAGAACATTTCATCACCAAAAATGCAGTACTCTTTTCTAAGAAGATCATGTACCTCAATTTAGATTATGTTGAGATTATCTTAATAACTGCTAATGATTTTGTTAATTCCAGGCTCATATACAAACAAGAGGTCCTGAGTAGTTCCTTACACAGTTTTGTTAGCTTCCACTGGACTAGCTGGGCTGATAACAGGCTCACTTCAGCTGCTCTAAATCAAAATTCAGACCCAAATGCCTGAAATGAATGTCATTACTGAACTGCAAATATTGTCACTCTCCTGAAAATATCACTCTTACCAATGTTTAAAAATACATAATTTCCTCTCTTCAGTGTTTTCCATTGACTCCCCCAACATCTCTTGCAAAATGTCAGCATTCTTCTTCAATGACAGTATATATTTTTTACAGTGTTTGATGTCTTATTGCTGTATTACTTAAATTATTGTTTTCTTAAAAAGAAACTGTATTGACCTTTAAGAATTAGGTATGACAGACATAATGTAAACAGCCTCCTGCCCTTCTGAAGCAAATGTTATTTTTTCCCCTTGTCATTTAGGCCTTTTCTTTTGTCAGTGTAATTCTTAGATTCTTATCCAAAGAGAATAGCAGTTATGCAGTCAAGCTGGCACAGACTTTGTTTTTCAGATACATGGCAGATTAAAAGACAAAATTAATCAATCAGCCTGATTACCATAGTATCATAAAGTTGGAAAATACCATTAATATCAAGTCCAGTTGTTAACCCTGCACTACTAAGTCAAGACTAAGCCATGTCCCCAAGTGCCACATCTACCTGTCTTGCAAATACCTCCAGAGTTAGCAGTTAGGTATTGCACCGCTTCCCTGGGAAACCTGTTCCAATACTTGAAAAAAATTTTCTTAATATCAAACCTAAACCCCTACTTGTTTAAGTCGAGGCCGTGTCTTCTTGTCAAATCGCTTGTTACTTGGGAGAAGAAAATGACCCCCACCTATCTACAACCTCCTTCAGGCAGTTGTAGAGTGATAAGGTTCCCTCTGCCTGAGCCTCCTTTTCTCTAGGCTAAACTCCAGCTTTCTCTAGGCTAAATTCCAGCTCCCTCAACTGCTCCTCATAAAACTTGTGCTCCAGACCCTTCCCCAGCTCCATTGCCCTTCTCTGGACATGCTTCAGCCCCTCAATGTCCTTCTTGTAGTGAGGACATATATACACACATACATATATATACATAGATATATGTGTAGTAGCACATTTGCATGGGATTTGGAGCCAGGACTCCAAATTTATAATGATAAAATATATTGCAGATGTATCTAAGAGTCTATGATTCCACCACAGACAAAAGATGCAGCAGAAAAGATTATGTCAGTTTTCTACGTTGGGAGATGATTTCCTGGATTAGATGATTAATTGCACTAGCAAAGCATCTTGCAAAAAGACAAAGCCTGTGGGACAAAGAGCCATTCTGACAGGAAAGAGCTCGGCACAAAGGTGACAACACACATTGATTAGCATATCAATATGAATTTGTCAGTCATATAAACCTGCAATGCCAGGTTGCATTTTGCTTTACAAAAAGAACAGTTTGCTCTTTTCAAACAAGAGATGACAGCAGTGAAAAACACAGTTGATTGCTTCAGATTGATGGCAGTTGTGGTGAGGGAGTTGCAACTGGATAAAGAAAAATCCTTTTTTTATGTCCATATTATCAAAACACAATTTCCTGACATTATGACTTTGGGCTGCTGGTAAAGAGATGCCACAAGCTGGATAGTATGCAAAAAAAAAACAGCCTCCAGTGTACAGCCATGAAAAATTGCAATCTGTACTTTGGTCCTGAATCAAGACAAAAATACCAACATAGAGCTGGAGATTTTTTCCCACATGGAAATTCTCAAAAGTTTAGCTCAAAAACACACACACACACACACACAGAAAAAAAACAAAACCAAAAAAACCAACAACCCAAACAACAAAAACCCCACCCCCATGCAAAATGCTCTGCAGTATTTCACGAAAGAAACAATTTCCATAGTCTGCAAGTTGAATGCTTTCATTTGAAGTCTGGAGACATAAGAAGCATCTGGACTCTGTAGTAATGGAGGATGAATAAAATTCTGCTGCTGAAAGACAAGGGTCTAAACAAGGCTGCTCTGTGCTGAAAGATAAAACTGCATCCATCACTATGGATGCCTGTTGAAATCCATCATTATACAAGCCTTAATATAACCACACTCAAAACCAATGTTTCAGTCCTTCCTCCTCTCCCTCATCCCCCAAACAATTTGGTTCCGTTTCCAATTATCTTTAATGCTTTCTTTCCAATCACCTATTCCAATCTGCTATTCAGTGATTTTTCTTTCACCCTTAGGTCCTTTCTTTGGATTCTTTTTCTCTAGTTTTCTCTCTTTTTGTAATTAATGTAAATTGGTTTTAGTAGCTGTCATTGTCTACTTCCACAGGTTCAGACCCCAACCGCCCCTTGCTTTTCCTTCTTGGGCATCCCCACACACTAACTCAGTAAGGAACGTGAAGGAAAAACACTGTTTTGCAGCAGGGAATATTAATGCATCTTTCTAAGACAACAACATTTCATTAGGACAATGCTGGAATTTGTACCCCAGCCCAAAATTTCCCTATCTTTATCATCCATAAAAGAAAATGTGCTCTACAGCAGGAGATATGGAGGGCCCTTTCTCCTCCAGATAAATCTGGAAATAAGTCTATTAGAAAACACTCTGAATACATGAAGCCAGACACAAGAAATTAGTTTCTTCAACCTACAAAAGCTACATCTACATATAATTCCTACCACTACAAATTCTACTCAATAAAATTAGATTATCTGAACAATTTAGGGAGACAACAAACATTTTATCAACACCCACCATCTGGTTTTAAAGGAGCAAAAGATTTATAAAATAGCTTCAATCCCCAGTGCTTGCTACATGAGAACAAATTATTTTCTAACAATAGCCTGCTGACGGGAATGTAAGAGATTCAATTGAAAGTTGGGGTTTTTTTCTGTCTGCCTCAGGAAAGGTAAGGAAGACTTACATTTTAATTTTTACAATTCCAGTTCCCTGACCTCCTTTTACAGTCTTTTCATCAGCTACTCTCTTATAAAAGCCAGTGCATCAGGCTCTTAGGGTAGTTGCATCTGTATTTTACAGTGAGACTAATAAGTAAGGTTATAATTCCACAGAACTCATTTTCATTTGTCACTTGTTGGAGTCAAACATCTTATTCAACCATAAGACACAAAAATTATCTTCAAAACATCTTTGTCTGTATTTGTTCACGTGAACAGGGGTGTGCCTGAACATGTGTGAAAAATTCAGGCTGTGAGCCTCCTCCTTTGCCATTTACCTAGACAGGAAAGCATGTTCATCTTTATTTTAAAAGAAATCCAGTAAAGCTAGAAAGCATTTTTAGCAAGATATTGCTACCTGTTGCTAACCTTAAATGAATGGTATTCTTTAAAGAGAACCATGTTGTTGCCAGATTAATATGGTTTGAGAAATTGCCAGAGGATCAAATACCATCACTTGTTAACACAATGACACATTACAGGTGATTGATACACTGAAAATCCACCTGCCTTGAATCTAGGATCAGGAAAGCAGTAGCAAGGCCATCTTCTGATTTTTTTATCATTTCCACATAAAAGTTGGTTTTTTGTTCCAGCAATGAGGATCAGGAGTGGCTTGTTACTTGAGAATTAATAAAAATTATCTTAAAAGAACATGATAATACAAATAATCATAAACGAAAAAGATAAAAAAGTCTAAGTACCTTCTATGATGTTCAAAATTTTTAGTCACCAAATCTAAATGTTAATTCTTGGACCCAAATTAATAAGATGCATTCTTTACAAATTATATTTAGTTACTCCATTTTGCTTTCATCCCTCTCCCTCCCTCTTTGCTACTGCTTCATCAAAACTCATCTACCGATATATGACATATCCACAAAAAAATAAATTCGCTTAAGTAATTTCACCTCAGAAAATTAATTGCCTTCCTTTCTGCTGCCTTACAATACCTCTGGAACTTGCTGAATTACTGAGAAGGGTTAGGTCACTTGAACTCTTGTTCTCACTTAAATAATCTCTTTCAGTATGAATATAGAAAATCAAATTAATAGGAACTCCTTTGTAAATATATGTCATAGCGGAAATAAGATAGTGCAAGGGTTTACAGAAAAGGTGCAAGAGACTGAATGACTTCTTGAAGCCACAAATTGAATTTCACTGATATGGCAGTAGTTGCTTTTCCTTTCATTCCAATTCCAAAGGAAGAAGAAAGGTCACACAATAGAGAAACAGAACCTTAATATTAGGGAGAAGAAAAAAAAATACATTTTGCAACAGGCAACCTTTCAATTAAAAATACTAGTTCTTAAGACATGATAATTTCAGTAATAGGCTCCGGTAAAGTTTACATAGGTGATTCATAGGGAATTTTTGACAAATAAATGAATTATTTCACTGAACACCAACTAAGTAGCAGAACTTTTTGGCTTAAGAAACTCTATAGATTAGAAATAGGTGTGTGATTAAATGTCATAAGAATACCATCATTCTTGTGCATCAGTTTTGACAGTCATTTCTTTTCCACTAACAGTCACACAGGCAAATGCACAAGATATGACAAGACATTCTCACCATTTAGGCCACAACAGTGGTTTAGGATGTGGAAAAGCCAAGTTCAGATCTCCTTTCCACTTCTATCTCAGACGAAAAAAGTTGATTCTAAAAAAAGGCAGGACACAAATCAGATTACAAAATGTAGAAGAGAACACAAGTGGTTTTGAACATTTGAGACAATAGCTGAGAATATTTTCATTTTATCCTTTACTTCCCAATTTTTAATTCTTGAAATAGATGTATTTCAAGATGAAAGTTTGCTACGTTGTCAACAGCTCCCTCCTATATTTATTACACATTGGATGATACAGCTTTTCTAAATTATCCTATGCCGACCACACAAGCAATTACAGAATCCACTTTCTTCTGATCCTGCTCTAGCATATAGAATGTAAAATAATGTTTGGTCAAAAGAATATAGTAACATTATATGCAAATTTCTATTTTTTCCTTTTTTTTAATTTTACAAGAAAGAACAAACAACTATTTCTATGCTGACAGAATACAGTTTCACACAAACATTCCAATTAGTCTTCTAAAAGTAGATGAGATAATATTTTTTAGAAATACTGCCTAGACAGTATTTTAAATCTGTGAGTTGCCTGTAGTGCTTTATATGAAGACCAATCCATTTTTTTTTCAGTTAAGGAAAAAAAATAGAGAATATTCTCTTGATACTATAATGATAAGATAATATCTCCTGTTATCAAAAAAGCAAGTCAAAAGCCTATGTGTTTTACTTTTCAGGTAACAGTGAAACACAGATGTCACTGATGCTCTATAAATAACATGGGTAAAGATATCGGAAAATCTTATTTTATGATTTTACTCAGCACTGAATTACTGCAGTTCCATTCATGCCTTGCTCGAGACCTTAAAATATGCATTTTATTATGTAAGAGTATGTATGTAAATTCATTATATGCAATATATGTATATAACTAAGCAAGTAACTTCAAGAGTCAGAAAAGTCACCAATAAAATCCTCCTTAATTTGGATGTTTGTAAGGAAACAAATTGCTGGAAAGAGTCCCATAGGAGACAGAGGAAATGGTTTTGCCAGTAGGCATCTTTTTGATTGACTTTGGTGGATTTGCAATTTCAGGTGGCTACAGCAGCTACTCATTAATTTCAAGGCTATAGGTTCTGAATCTACAGGATACAATCAAACACATAATGAGTTATATATAATTTTGTGGTTAAATGTAACTTTTTAAAAAGTTATTAAAGCAATTTAAAAGAAGAGAAGAATATGGGCAAACACTTATTCAGTGCACACATAGAAGTCAGCTGCTAATTCATCTCCCCTATGACATTAGACAGGCACTTGAGAGGCTGGAGGAAGATGAAAAGGAAGAGGTGCCTAGATTTACAACTGCAAATAATTGTCTCCCACTAGAGAGAACAGAGAATGTACAGCAGCAAGGGAAAAAAAAGTATCAGTGAAGGTTCCCCACTAATTTGTGTCAAGGACTGTCCCAAAAAATGTTTATTATACCATGGTCCATTTTACTTTGCCTTTACTTCCTTCTCCAGATATACTGCTGTCAGTAGAACGACCACTTGAATCAATCCAGTTCATTTCTTCCAAAAAATTGCTAGTATCACACTTTGTATAATGTATTTTCCTCTCAAAGCCCTAGCTGACCAGGAAAGCAAATGAATAAGAATTACCTTTCACAGAATGACTGTGCCCTACAAATTATGTTTTGTCACAGGGACCTCACCATGCCAGCAATTTAGCACCTTCAGTCATGTCCTATGTGTAGCAGCTAAAGAACAGAGGGATAAGCTATACTGATGACAATGGAAAACACATAAAATTTAGCCTTTCAGGAGGATCAAAAGATCAAACTCTCAATGGCTGCAGAAATCTTTCATTGAGGAAGGAAAAAGTTTTCTCACACAAAATAATTTGTGAGTATTATCTGAAATTCAAAATAGTCTTCATTTCCATTTACTATTTGTTTCTCATAACTCATCTCTGGACATACTGAGTTTTACTTTATTCTAAAAATATTTCCAGCAAAGTTGCATCCCAGCATCCTATTACAGAACAAATCTTGTCTCTGATCAGTTCTTTGGCTCTGATTTTCCTCACCCTATGGCTCCCTCTAGCCACGATGAAGAGCCAGACTATATTTCTGGTTTTAGTCTTTCCCCTTTGCTGCAACATCCTTACTTGCATGCTTTTGAAGCTGCTAAATATCCTACTGAGCCATTTGCAATTGGTGACAGGAGTAAGACTTTTGCATTCATAGACAGTTATTAGAAACCAAGTGCACACTGAGTTTTCTAGCTGTGTTTTAAGCTACACAAATAAAAGCTAACTGTTCAGAATCTAGGTGGTTTGGCACTGCCATGATAGTAGCACAGCGCAAACACACAGCCATAATAAATAGGACAGTGCTGAGCATCCTTAAATTGCATAAATTCTGCTGCCCTAGCTAAACCTTTTCATAACTGACTGATGAACAGGAGCTATCAAAGCTGAAGAATAAAAAAAGCTCCAGCTGAAGGGTCACTTCTTCCAGCTGGGCACTGGAGGAAGGAGATAGGGAAAGAGGTCATTAGGCTAAGCCTAATCAAGCAAGCAAATTGAAAACCAAAAACAAACTTCACAATGCCCTCTGTTCTATATACAAAAGAAAGGACAGAGGACAGGCCTTGTGAAAGACCTTAATGATGCAGTTACTGCTTATGCTAAACAGAGATACTATGCAGGCTGCTATTTTACCACAAATCCCTACTTGTGCAATAATGATGATATTGTCTGTCTCTCATTCCCATAGCACACAGGAAAAAATTAGTGGAAGAACAATTTCCAACAAAAACTTCAAGTACACCAGAAGACAGGTAGAAAATTAAATCACAATCTCATAAACAACTAAGAAAGGAATAACTTCTAAATCGCTTCTGCTAAGTAGGAGCCAGCTAAGCTGGAACTGTGAAAAAATAGCTTCAAACTATATAACGCAAAGGAAGAAGTAGAGACAATCACACCCAGTTTTCTGTTCACACTTCAGTATTTCTTTTATATTTCCTTGTGTTTCTATGAAGCTGGGAATGGGGAGCTGCTAATAGTGACAAGTTTAACCACAGCTCAAAAGTACAACACACAAGCACAAAGTAGCAGTCAGTGGAAAAGCAAAGGAGCAAATGACCATCAGGAAATACCTGATAGCAGATGACCAGAAGAAAGTCACTCTACAATTGAGTAACCTTAAAGAGTGGAAAATTAAACATTCCCACTGCAAATATGCATAAGCTGGAATGGCCAAAAGTTAACATAAGAAATCACATACCTGTAACAGTTCTGGAAGAAAACACCAGCACAGAAAACACCCTCTATTGTCTATGAGAGACTGAGAAAAAGTAGATTCTTGTCTTTTGTACTCCTCCTTTGCATGATGCATCCTAGTCAGGGAGATTTTGCTGCTCAGAAGTTAGTAATACAAATGTTTTCACCAAAATCACTGTGAAACTTTTTTGAGAAACTCAATGCTGAGGGCCTTCAGCTGACCAAACTTCAATCAGTACATGTGTAATCAATACAAATTTTGATGGAGAAGCACAGCTGACATCACTATATATGAGAATTTCCTCTATAGATAAGATCCAGTTAATTGCTGGCTGTCTAACATCTTTTCTTATTTAGTTTAGTAAAATGTTAGCAAGGCAGATCACCCCACTTTTTTGCTGTAGCCCTTTGGACATAGGAGAATCTGGTTTTGCTCCAGCTGATTGTACCAAACTACTTCTGTGGTTTCAGTGAGAATGAAAGCCAGGACACAGGGAATTTATTCTAGCAAATTTCTACAGTCATCTCCAAAAAGAGTCATAAATATTCCCCATGAGAGACTAATCCAGCTGCCCAACATTTGTCCCATGCTGTTCAGTTTTCCACTTCTCAAAACAAAACAACTCCAGATAGTCAGTGACCTCTTCTGCCAGTTTCAGATACATGCTACTGGCTAATAACATTCACCTTACTGAGAAAATGACTAATAAAAAATCTAGGTTGTCTTTTTATGCTAATGGTACCCCAACAGTTTTTCTTCTCATGTATGGGGGAGAGGGATTGGGGAAGACCATAGTGTTTAAAAATTTCCCTAGGGGGTTGGCTTATTTCCTCAGGGCACCACTGAAGAGGAAGACAATCAATGGCACTTTGATTTCTATTCTGCAAAGCTGACACTCCTGTGTTGGTGGCCTGGCTGACATTTCACAAATACAGACTACAAAAAGCTTCCTGATTTGTGTTTAAAGTAAGTCTCAAGGATTCAGTTTACCTATATTTCTGCTAGAATAAGGAGATGTTGCCTTGTACTTTAACTGTCAGGTCCTCACTGCAGTTTTAATTCAAATTACTGTAATTGTGGCTGTTTCTATGTAAGTTTTTACCCAACTTACCACATTGTGACTAGGAATGCATTGAGAAGAAATTCCCTTGGGAGCACCATAGATGATTAGAGAAAGACAAATGGGAATGGCCTCTCCTGAATACCCAGCATGCAATAGCAAGCGATTTTTCATTACAAAGCTAGAACAAGCTTCATTCCAGAACAAGAAATTAGACTTCTACTTTCAAACTCAAAATCCAGCCCCTAGTTTGAAGCACTACTGGATATTGCACATTTTTCAGGGAAATCAGAGACAGAATTTACAGATGTAACCAGAATGTGATTCCATGAACTATAGCAAGTGGTTCACACACAGATCCTTTATGTTCCTATACAGGGGAAGTTATTACAGTGTTCTACAGGACTCTGCTCTTGTTTGTTTGCACTCTATTGCACACTTGTCAGTACTGTGTGCTAGAAATAAGGTACCTGTGTCTCTGCTGAAATTAAGGAAAAAGAATAATACAGCTGAGGTTGGGAGAGCTGGATGGAAGCAACAGAAGCATGTGGGACACTTGTGCAACTGGTGTGCAAATATGAAACACACATCAGCTTAGTAAAAAGATAAAGTCTGGAGTTTCTAGTTTGGGCATAAAGATGGAAAGGTATAGGGGACAGGGTTGGGTTTGTATTCTCTGGCTTACAGCTATATGAAAATCTTGAGTGAAGCTGCTGGAATCAAGAGTTAAGTGTCCCACTCTCTGCTATAACTAGTCAGCCCATAGTTCCTCGCTCTTTGGAACCACCCTTTGAATTTTTTCCTCTCTCAAACTCACAGAGATTATCTACCATGCATTTCGTCAGGCTTGCCTCCCAGAGAGAGGAAAAAAGAAGAGGCAGGTAGAGGATTTAGAATTCAAAATGGAACCATGGGATTAACTCCAGTGACTTTCCTGTTACAAGCATCTGCAGTGCATGGGTGGGTTCTAGACATGCTGTAGCACTAGGTGATTTACAGCAGCACTTCTGTGGTTTTCAGCAAAGCTTCTAAGCCTGATGTGGGCAGCCGCTCAGGCTGGGGTAAGTTGGTAAAAGTTCATATGTGGTGCAGAAACAGCCCGATTACAGTAATTTGAATTAAAACTGCAGTGAATACCTGACAATTAAAGTGCAAACACTGCTTCCACTGGGTAAATACATCAGAGAGGAAGGGGTACACAGGAACACTTGATTTTTGTTTGAAGCTTTTGTTCAAAAAGTACTGAATATGTCATTGCTGATAGGGACATTGAATAGCTCTCACTGCTGTGATACAATTGAAACCTCTGCTGATGACAAGTAGTAGCTCTAAATTGTTGAAACATGAAAGATTGGCACTAAAACACATTTTCTCCCTTAAGACTACAGCCTATTGAATAACAAAGGTTTGTTAGTTGAAGTCCCTTGCAATCAATCCTTGCATAAAACATGCATTCCTAATGCCAGCTGTTGTTAACATATTAACAAGAAAACTGATTTTGGATGTGAAACATCGGGTGTTAAATTTCCTCATTTACCCTTATCTACATTATAGAAATCACTGCATGTTAAAATATTGGTTGCTCAAAATAATAATAGTATTAAGCATGAAATAAATGCAAATCAGGAAAAAACTAATTTTTTTTCAAAGACAAAAAAGCCCCTAATATTTTGCTCATAACTAGGGACACCAATATTTAGGGCTACATAGTGTTTCAGTAAAAATCAGTAACTGCTGAACATGCAAACGGCTTTATAGATGTTTCTTGATATCATTTAAATATTACAGAATGAAAACTGAAATTAGAGAGCAGCAGAATGTATTTGTTTGTCTGAAAGAGTCACTATTCTAAAGCTGTAGGTAACAGAATGGTTTAAAGGAAAGTGTCTACAAAATGAAAAGAGAGCAGCAAAAAAGCAGCTCTGAATTGATCTGGAATAAATTCATCTGGAACAAGCTTTAATAAAAAAGGCAGCCTCAGTCCTGGGAATTTCAACTAAGCCAGCTGATTAGCCCTGCAAACACAGGGCAAAAAAGACAATTTAAAAAAGGAAGCAGAATAATGAAACTTAAAGAAAGACAATACAAAATAAATCTCTCAACATAAATGAGATGAGAATTCATTTTTCCTGTGATGCTTTCCTCAGCTCATGAAAGTGCCTGCTGCTGGCAACGAATGAAATTCAAGGGGAGGGAGAGCAGAGGAAAAGAGGTGTTAGCTTACCAGCCGATGGAGCTTGTCGCTCCACTCCCTTTGTGACGCTGGGAACTCACAAGCCTATAAACTGTGCCTTGGCTCCCAGTCCCCTTCTCCTTGAGCAAAATCAAAAGCAAGAGGCTGTACAGAGGAGAAACAGATGCTGTTCTACTGCGAGGTACCTCTCCTGACATATCTGGTTAGAGCATTTCTAACAGTTTGAACAGCATAGCCAAAGATTTTTTCTGACAGAGCTCCCCTTTCCAGTACCTGCTGTGCTGCCTTAGTTCCCCTTTTCTTCCCATCTGTTGGTGGGTATTTTGGAGGGCTGGGAGAGGGCGGTAGGAGAGGTATATCATTCCTGAAGAAAGGAGAGAAACACCCAAGATGACTTCGGTCCCCATAGCCAAGTGGAACATGAGCAGCAGGTGGAATGTGAGCCTTGCTGAAGCAGGCGATCCCTGGGGACAGTCGCTGGAAGCACCAGCTGCAAATGCTTCTGCCCCTGTAGCCTCCTCAGCAGGCAACTTCTCCAATCAGTTCATACAACCTTCTTGGCGCATTGCCCTATGGTCTCTGGCTTATGGTGGCGTGGTAGCAGTGGCCGTTTTTGGAAATCTTATTGTCATCTGGATTATCCTGGCTCACAAGCGCATGAGGACAGTGACAAATTACTTCCTGGTGAATCTGGCTTTCTCTGATGCCTCCATGGCTGCTTTCAATACTCTCATCAACTTCATCTATGCACTGCACAGTGAGTGGTACTTTGGAGAAGCTTACTGCCGCTTCCACAACTTCTTCCCAATCACAGCTGTCTTCGCCAGCATCTACTCCATGACAGCCATCGCTGTGGACAGGTGAGAAAAGAGAAAAGTTTAGGGGTGAGAGACTGAGATCAGATTCTCTGCCAAAATAAAAATGCAGAGACAACAATCATAGTGATGAGAAGCAAAGACCTCGATAGTTCATTCATTGTTCTGCTCTGTGCTTTTTTAGGATCTCTCCCTAACACACTGTTTCTCCTGGTCTTTGGTCTTTCTCCTTCAGTTTTCCATTGTTTTTATTCTTCTGCTTTCTTTTATAACAAACATTTCCTCTCTGTTTGACTTCAGCTGCTTTCTGTGCTCCATCTTTCAATACTTATTCTGTAACAGCAACTCAGGGTTTTGCCTCCCACTATGAAAACAGGCTGTCTCTCAGCCAGTCATCTAATACATACTGATACGGAGTTGTAGACATTGTGTGTAAAGGGAGAGAATTTCAAATTTCCCTCTTCTCTGTATTTCTGCAGATGGCAGAGGCATTTGCCTCCTCTTCAGAAATCACTTCAAACCCTGTTTTTAATAGCTTTTCTCACAGTCAGCTCTGAGATGCTTTGTTCCTGCTGATTTTAACTAATGAGACTACTTACATTGCCATCTGTGCATATCTAGAGGTCTAGTAAGAACATATTTTCAAAGTGCTCAAATTTTTTCTTGAAGCAAAATAAAGCTTTGTGACTGTCAAAGAAAAAAAGGTCAGGGAAAAACTTTACCTTTGTACTCCTGACAATAATGGAATAGGACAGCTGTAGTGTCCATACAGCAAAGAGGAGATGTAGTTGCCGGGTTTCCTACATGGATGCATTGATGGACTGTTTCTCAGAGAGGGTTATGAGCTTCCCCTGGAAAATGTTTCTTTTTTTTATTATTGTTTTCGTGTTTGCTGTGCTGGAGAGATAATTTACTGATTTTTTTTTTAATTTTTTTTTTTTTTAGAAAAATAGACTGATTTGTATTTCAGATCTTTTATGCCTTTTAGCAATGCACTAAAATTACTCACTGAACTCCCTTCTACATATTCAAATCCCATTATACATCTTTGCTGAATTGATTTGTCAGAACTACAGTATTTCCAAGTGATGGTAGTTAAGACTTTAGAAGGTTCAATCCACCTTCTGAATAGTGATTTCTCATTTCCAGGTATAAAGATTGGGAAACATTGTGCCTTTTGTGCTTGTGGACAAGTTAATAATACTTTTCTGTTCACCCTACTAATCGCAAATTTTCAGTGGCATTCTCAGCTAGATGTACTTTTGTTCTGTAAAGCTAGAAATGGAAGAGCAAATGAGATTCTTGGCAACTCTTGTACTTTTCTGTTCTGTGGATGGGAGAAGACGTAAGGAAATCAGTACATTTTCCTCCTGCCAGTGATGTATCTTCTCAACTGTTAATCCCCATTAAAATTTGAGAAGATAGTCTAACACCAGTTACACTTGCTACCTTTGACCAGGCAAAGATTTTTTTGTTGTCTTTTTGAGTTTCACTTACGATTCTCATCTAGCTTGAGGTTTTCAGAAACATAAAGGGGCTTCAGTTGAAGTATTTAACAGAGCTGCATATTAATAGTTACTGCTGCAGCTCAAGTCATTAGTTGAGCAGTGACTTAGATGCCCTGAATAATGTTTTATTTCATTTTTCCTGACAAAATTAAGCACAAAGATGTAATACTTACTACTTTGGCAATTCCTAAATTTATGCTAAGAAACTGAGAACAAAAGTGAATACAGCTCCTTAAGAACCCAAATTGCATTTCTGGAGTGACAGAAAATAGCTGTGCTCCACACTGACTGAAGTGCAATGAACAGATACGTATATTCAAAATGTATGCATCTTGGTTTAGCAGTGCAAAATGTTGGTGCTCAGAAGTGAGTAAATAACTACTGTTACTCACTCTGATATAGTTCTTGTCTGAAAATCCCCTGAAGAAATCACAATTTGCACCCCATTACATCCTCCAAGTTCACCTGTCTCTAAAGGCAAATTAAAATCTTCCCAAGGAACAATGCCAGAGCTGTGTTTAGGTGAGCTCTCTGTATTACCATGCAGCATCATGTAAAATAATCGGTTCCTGTCGTACCAAATCACACCTGATGCATTCAGTGCCTTTAAAAATTCCCAGGCTACCTCTGCAAAACAATTCTGCCAAGTTGAGGAAACTAAAGAGTCAAAATAGATCCCAAGGAATTTCCTTGGATCTACAGACTGCCCTATTCCAGGGCAAAGATCTGCTGGGTGGGTGTATTTTAAAATTTTGGTTCCCATTTGCCTTTCACAAAAGTTCAGCCATTTTAACCTATTAAACTCATTCTTACACATTCTTTTAATAAAAAATGATTTAAAACAACAAAAGCTACAAATTAGGATTTTCCTTTAGAAATTGTTACCATCCCAAAATACTAAAGGTCATGGGTTGTAACTCACTAAAAAGAATGTTGTGATATGCTCCACTGGCTGCTTTAGAGCATCCAAATGTTCATAGAGCATAAATGTGTGACTGTGAACCTGAACATCACTGAGCAGAGGTCATGGGCAGTACATGTTTCTTTTCACATCTGATTCTATAGGACATTCTGAATTGTGTGAACGGTGAGATTACTAGACTGACACAGAGTTTTGTAGACTAGGCACTTCCTGCAGTGGGGGTGAGCTGCATTTGGAGCTGAGGATGAAAGTATCCAAGACTGGATATCGTGGTCATCGAACACAGACTCAAATTTATGTCAGTTTATTCACACTTCTGACCATCCCTTCCTGGTGCTTGGGTTTTTCTCTCTGCTTTCTCCTTCTTTTTCAACAGGCTGTTTGCAGTTTACTGCAGAAAAGTCACAGGGAGCTCAAACCGAGTTGTTTAAGGGACCAGAAGCAGCACAGATTTTACACTGTGCTCCTTCACTAGCATTCATCCATCCCTGCATTCTTCTGCAGCTTGTGCTGCACAGTTCCACAGTTACATACCTTCCAATGCAACAGTTCCTTCAGCTATGTTATGGGAATAAATTGATAAATAGTCCAAGAAATGAATAAAATATTAATTCTGAAGGCAATATGCCCTTGTCACTGACCAGTGCATGGTCTGAATGAGTCATCTGTGATCCTAAACTCCATCTGTGATCATGGCAGTGGAGTGTGTGACTGCAGTACAGATCTGGATAATACCAATGACAACAACTTACGCAGAATTTAGGTGACCCAGCCATTTCTGTAGTTTCCAATGAGAATTCAGCATGCAAAAAAGATGGTTCAGGAATGCGAGCAATTAATTACATCAGTCCATCTCCCCGAACTTCTTGTCATCCCATTCACTTTCATTTTTTTTGTCTCATTTCGAAGTGTTTTTCCTTTTTTTATCTTTAAAATTTCATTTAATCAAATTCTCCTGTACTCTATTTACATTTCTTCCCTGATTTCAGCATCTGAATTGGAGCAGTTTGGGCAAGTTTGGATCCTTTTCCCTGCCCCTCATTTCATCTCAGCCCTTTTGGTTGTAATCAATCCACTTCCAAATCTTCACAGTTTTTTCAATTGCACGGTTTTGGATCATATCTCCTCTCCAGCATGTTTGTTAGACTTGGTTCTCTGATTCCAAGATTTCAATGAGCATTAATTGGGCAAGCTTTGGTCCATTTCCCTGCACTTCTTGTCATCTCATTCACTTTCATTTTTTTCACCTCGTTTCAGATTTTTTCCTTTTTCTATCTTTAAAATTTCATTTCCTCAAATTCTCCTGTACTCTTTGTTTACATTTCTTCCCTGATTTCAGCATTTGAATTGGAGCAGTTTGGACAAGTTTGGATCCTTTTCACTGCCCCTCATTTCATCTCAGCCCATTTGGTTGTAATCACATGCACAGGGCATGACCCTTTTGTGGTCATATGGTGGCAGTTTCAGCAGAAGGTGCACATCAAGAGTTTTGTTTGGTACTTGCATCCTCAAATGTGAGCTTGGTAGCAAGTGTTTTGCACTTGGCTCTCTTTTGAATGAAGGAGGCTGAATGAGTGACAGACAGGAAACCCGTGGTGCCCAGCTAGATGCGAAACCTGGCTTAGTGCTCACCTCAAACAAAACTGCAGCCTTTGGCTCATCTCTCTTTCCGTTTCCCTCGGATTGAGACATCTCAAAGCAAATGGTTTTCGCATTAAAATCGAGAATTTGCACTGAGGACCTGAACATCAGAACACAAAAAACCAAAAAAGGAGATGGCATTTTTTTCAGGTTTCTTGTGCGTCACAGGCTTGAGATCCCTCCCTCATACCTGAGAATACCTGAGAATACCTGAGAAGAAATAGATAGCATTTATGTCTGGCTTTTTTCCATAAGTTGCCACTTTACTGTTAGCTGGCTTTTCCTAAAGCCTCTAGTGCCTCATAACTACAGAAAACACTACCTGCCATACTGCTACTGCCACATTAAAATGCAACACAAAGTTTTTTTCAAATTAATGGTGACTTCAAAATCACTACTTCAGAAATCAGTCTTGGAGACTGCAAATCATGAAGGGAAAATTGCAAGATATGCTTTAGAAATTATCACTATTATTTTTATTCTTACTTTGCCAGTCAAACTATAGCATTCAAAGAGGAAATCCCTTTCCCATTTTTCTATCTTCCTCGAAGAGTATTTGAAGATGAAGCACATCTTATTTGTGGGTTTCAGTATCTGGGCTGCCCTCTAGAAGGTACTAGTTGTCAGAACTGAAGAGAAAGTAGGGAGGGTGTTAAGAGTTCAAACATTAAGAGCTGAAACACAAAGGACTCTCTATCATCCAGGGGCCTAAATTATTTAATTTTTTTTGATTTGACAATTCTCTTTCTTTCTTTCTTAGTCAAGAGGTGAAATAGTTTCTGCAGAATATTTTGATACAATGGCTACATGATTCAGCATGCAAAGACCCAGGAAAAATAATCCTTTCTTTACAATGGTACAATTTAATAGTTATTGGGCAAAAAGACAGGATTTTTTTGCAGTTTTGGTAAGAATCTGAGTTACATTATTAATAATATACTGGGGCAGTCTGGAAAAAAAGACAGGCACAACAGTTATTTTTTCCTTTTTGTTTTGTACTGAGTAAATATTCTATTTAATAAGCTGCTTTCAAAAGGTGCTGCAAAAAAAGAGTTTGATACACCAACATCTTGAGAATATAAGCAACATTTACAACAGCAACAAGCCCCCAGACCTTTTGTTCCAGACAGAAAATATCCAGTAAGTTTGAACCTTATATTCAAAAAAGAAGTTTATTTTAGACAAAGTCTTAGCCTTAAATACTACTCCTATTTACAATTTAATGAAAACGATTAAAATATGTTTTGTGGTTTACTATGCAATGTAGCCTGTGGTACTTTTAAAAGTTAGTCAAGAGTTGAGATGATGAGTTTTTCGGGAGAGAGGTTAGTTTTGTTCATTTGATTATTTTCTTTAATATCATTGCCTAAATATATGTTTTTCTTACTAATTTACCAACCAGAAGAGAACATTGTATCATTCACATATTTGTGTTTCCCTAAAATAAAATTATTTCAAAATAACTACAGAAAAAAGAAGGAAGCCATCTAGATGACTCTGGCAGAAACCTAGACACTAAGAGTGGTTTTATGCAGCTGGACCTGTTTCTACAGACTTTGCACTAATACTGGTCCTTGATAGCTCAGGTAGATGATATGAAAAGAAAAGAAGAAACAGAAATCTTTCCATCAGGTGAAGTCAGTCTATCATTTTATGAGACAGATCAAAGAAAAGTCTTATCCCTTTTCTATCAATACTCATAAGTATAGAATACATTTCATAAAATCAATTATATACTCATAAAAACCTAGCCCACTGTCAGTTACTAGATCCTCCTCGAGTAGAAAGCACTGTCTAATGAGAGCTCAGTCATCCTGAAGACTTTCAATACAACTGGTTTTAGGTTTTAGTTAAGAGGTACTTGTAAGCAAGGCATTGGAAGCTACTCCTGGTTTCAGAAAAACTTACGTGTTTCCCCCTGCTCAAAGCACTAAGAGCCATTCACCCAGAGTAACACACATTCCTCTGGGTAAATCAAGGCCAAGTTATACCCCTGGCATATTGCCCACTGATCTCTCAAATGTACCATGTGTTTATCTGTCAAGTCGTCACACACTTCCTTTATGGTGTTAGCTTTAAGGTGAACACTGCACAACGGACTCTTCAGGGAACCAAAAGCATTCTTTCTCAACAGTCGGTTATAGTCCTACAGAAATGCCCACAGCCACTCTTCCTGCAGAGAAAGTCAGACTAAATAAATAGAAACCAGTCCCACAAGAAAAGAAAGAACCTTGCTCTAGTAGGTAGCAGAAATTAGAGTACAAAAGTTAATGACTTGGTTTTCATCATAAAAAAAAGTCTTTAAAATCTCAGTTCATTCCATCACCTTTAGTCTACTCTACATAACTTGCCTTTTGGAGGATTTTTCACAGCAATCTTCTAAACAAGGGCAGGGAATAATAAGTTAGGGAATTTCCCTAAGTTTTTTAAATACCAGTTGATTCTAAATACAAAGTCTCACAATCACCTTCTGTCTTCAGGGAATAACAGCTTCTGTGTATTTTTGAAGAGGCACGCTCTGGTGTCTCCTGTTGACAAGCCCCTTACATGCAAGCATTATGATTTTTCTCTCAGTTTCTTCCTTTGTCAAGTTCCAATTTCCTGTTACAATCTGGGATGATTACATTTTTTCCCTCTGTGAGTTTATGAACACATTGTAAACAGGTGAAACAAATCAGTTAGAATGATTAAAGGCTTCCACCAACTGTGTCTCCAGATGTGCACATGTAGGATCCAATTTTGAGCATCATTTTGTTTTAATAACATCTTGCGTATTTTTGCCACAATTTTCTAAATGATGTGTTAAAGATGAAAGGTTTTCCTGGCTGTATTAGCCAGTGTGTGCTATTTTACCAAACGCCAAATTAGGTTTATTCTTTTATGTTTTCTATTGTTGAGGCCATAATACAAACACTTCGTAAGGTTTTATAGTATGTAGCAGCTATTTGGCTCATGTTACTTGAAAACTGTAAGAGAGATATATGATTATGCTGCCATTAAAACCACTGGCTTAAAGAGTTTATCAATGTTATTCAAAAGAAGTCTGTCCCTTTTTGTTTCAGAGAAAACAGGTTTTCTTGATCTGGTAAACCTAAGACACAAGAAGAGAAGAGTCTAAATTGTAGACTCCAGACAGAACAGTTCAGAAGGGAACTGGGTCTATTCTGACCCCAGCAGCTAAGAAAAGAGTGCAGCAGCAAGTACACCAGCCATTATATCCACGCAGCCTGAATGATTTCTCATTAAGCTCAGTGGAAAGACTCTTGCTGACTTCAGTAGTAATCAGTTAGGGACAGAGATTAACACAAGATAAAGCTGTAAGAGAAGTGATGACAGTGGGATGTCATATGGTCAAAAAACCAAAATCGTGTGCTAATGATGTGCATATGAAACTGAAGTGCTACCTAAAAATGCTTCAAAGTCAAACACAGAAGAACATGGTGCAGTTGTTAAGCAATCCAGTTCTTGGAAGTGCTGGCTTGAATCTCTACTTAATAATATTTCTATTCCTGCATTTCTAAATGTGCATATTCCATCTTATAATTATTTTCCAAGTATAAATGTTTTGTTGGGAGGGGTAATAATAATTTTTGCTTGTTGTGATAAATGAGTATAAGAAGTTCATTCCTTTCAGCTGCATATTTTTTACATTTCAGATGTATATTTTTCATCCCTGCTTTGTTGTGTGGAGTAAGCTTTCTGTGGCACTATCAGCAGCTCCCACTAGAGTGGGAAAGCATTAGAAGTCCCGTCTTTAAATGAAACCACCTCAGTAGGAGTTCAGAGCCCTTTATTCAGCAGGGAATCACACTGCTCAAGCCTCGTAACAGATTGAACAGTAAATGTCCAAAGACTGTAAAGCAAATTGGCACAGCACCCTACTGAGTCTGTGTGGCTCCAGAATGCTTTTCAGTAGTGTAACAAGCCTTCAGCTGCCTGTAGCCATTAGAAATCCTCCTTCAGCTCAAATGCCTACCATTTTTTACTGTCCTTGGAGATGAGGTATGGAGACGTACAAGGTCTGTGTATAAATATCACAGAAAATGGTGAACCTATGAGAGCTTCTGCATTTGTCACTGGCTTCAGAACAACTGCATAAATTTTGGGCACTACAACGTTAAATCAGCATTAATCTATCTAGAGAGCATCTAGAGGAGGACCACAAGGGTGGTGAAGGGTATGGAGGGGAAGCCTTATGAGGAGTGGCTGAGGTCACTTGGCTTGCAGAGCCTAGAGAAGATGAAACTGAGGGGAGACCTCACTGCAGTCTTTAACATCCTCACAAGGGAAAGCAGGACAGGCAGTGATTTCTTCACTCTCCTGACCAGTGGCAGGACCCAGGGGAATGGCATGAAGCTGAGTCAGGGGAGGTTTAGGTCAGGTATCAGGAAAAGATTTTTCACCCAGAGGGGGGTTGGGCACTGAAACAGGCTCCCCAGGGAAGTGGGCACAACACCAGCCTCAG
This sequence comes from Sterrhoptilus dennistouni, assembly GCA_013397095.1. Taxonomy (NCBI): domain Eukaryota; kingdom Metazoa; phylum Chordata; class Aves; order Passeriformes; family Zosteropidae; genus Sterrhoptilus; species Sterrhoptilus dennistouni. The sequence continues at coordinate 42,456 of VWZU01007303.1, read as the reverse complement.
TTCATGAAGTGTTCGGACAATGCTCTCAGACACACAGTGTGATTCTTGGGGTGTCCTGTGCAGGACCAGGAGTTGGACTCAATGATCCTCATGGGTCACTTCCAACTCAGCTTATTCTGTGATGAAATTCAGACCACTTGAAAGAACCGTGGAGTAGCAGAACAGTCTGTAAGACAGACATTGGAGCATCCAAGCAGTCCTGCTGTTCCCCTTGCATGCTGTTTACGGTTGGCTGATTACAGAGAAAAAAACTCTCTGGGAGCTCTCTCCCATACACCTGCAGAGGCAGAAGGGCTTGCCACCACATAGCCACACTGCCAAAATGTTCTGGTTTTATACCAGTTCCACCTACCTTGTAGAATTTCTGTACACTAGGGCTAATTTTTGTCATGTCTTTTATGTGACCCCCAGTTTCCTTTCTTATTCTCACCTCTTTCAACACAATTTCTATATGCTGTTATTCTACAATTCTCCTTTCTTTGCTTCTCCTATAAGTTTCTCATTTTTCTCTTTTCAGTTTTATTTTTCATTCAGCAAACCACTCCCCAGTCTCAGCTCTTTTGCTAGATCCTATATCTCATCATTCTCCCTTTCACTCCTTGTCTACACAAACATTCCCATTATTTCTACACCATGTTCAGCACCATTTGGTGTACAATTCAGACAGCATGCCTACCCTTCCCCCTTGTAACTGCTATTTTGCCATGCTTAATATATGTAAGGATATCATACAGAGTAAAAAAGGAATAGACATAATAACAGAACTACACCATGAAACACAACACAAAGTTGTCAATCATGGGGAATTGTAATTTACAGGGCCAATACACTCACCATACATTATCCCATCCTTAGCCTCCTTTACCTCATTAATTTTCTGAGCACCACCTAAGCATGGAACCTCTAGTCTGTGCTAGCAGGAGCTTTCATTCCTGCTGGAAACACCCTTGCTGAATTGAGAGAGGTCAAAACAAGAGCCAACTGAAAAATTATCTACTGCTACTTCAGACTGAGCCTAAAGAGATAGACGAAATACCCTTTGATACCTGTAATGGCAAGGTAACATTTACAGCAAACAAAATCATAAGCAGGAGTGTGTGTCTGTCTCCTTCGCAAATGACAGCTAACAGTGCAGGAAGAACTCAGTTCTTTTCAAGGCTTCTTTTTGCTGGAGATAACATCAAGATTCTGCTCAAATATGAGAGGTAGTTTTTGACCTGCAACGAAGGGTCATTCCGTATTTTCTACTTTACTCAGAAGAAGCAATGATGGCTTCTCTAAGAAAATGATACCAAACATGTATGACAAATCTGAATGAATGTAATAATTGCAGTTATAAAGAAATATCTCGCTATGTTAATTAAGCAATTCTGATTCTAAGAAAAGCCACTTAGAGAACTTACTGTAATTATTAATGTACTGGCAGGGTAGAATAAATTAGATTTGTTATCAAAGGCTCTGTAACACAGCTGTCAATAGTCTCTTCAGCTAAATCTATCCTGCACAAAGATATTATTGAGGGAATAGTCTAAGTTCCCCTGCTTCCTTCCCATTTTGCTTATTAGAATGACTGCCTGCTACATATTTGTAATCGATCTTGTGCAATAGCTAGGCTGTTGGCTTATAACTCAAATTTGAGCTAGAAAGATAAATAACCTGCTTTTCATCTGACCCTTGTCCTTTGACCCATCTTACTCAATTGTTAAAATTTCCATCAGCACAGCTGTATGAGTCATTTCACCCAAACAATCCATGTCTTTAAGGGGCAGACAAGGAGATAAAACAACCAAATTTTATCTTAGGCAACAAGAGCTACTGTTGGTATCTATTGGGAGTAAGAATAATATAACTGGGAATAAGAATAATGGGAATATAGTAGAAATCTCAAAATAGCACATAAAATAATAGCAATGTGCAATCCGCAGAAAAGTAACAATTTGAAGGAATAATTTCAGGCTGGGAGGAGATGCCTTAAGAGTCTCACAAGCATGTGAAAATGGTTATTTGTTTACAGCTTATCAGTTACTACAAGTAAAGATCATCAAATATTTGGACAGTGTTTGGCAGGCCACAACAAGACAGCTCAGTTTGAAAGGCAGGGCTCATGACTGCAAACCTGACTTCTTTAGCAAGTGGTACTTACTCTTTGCAGGAAAAAGGAGCTAGGTGGTAGAGGGCAACAATCCAAGTGCTGTTCTCAAGAAACAGAAGACACCCAGCATTCAAATAAAACTATTTCATAGTATGTAATACCAAAAGCACCAGTCTAGCTGAAATAAAAAACCAAAATGCTTTTGAGAGGGGAAACTAAATGAAAGAGAGGGGAACTAATTCTTCTTCTGTGGAGAAAAAAAAAATCAAAGTCCAGTAAAACACCAAAAAATGATCAAGCTTGAAATTCTAGAAATTGGAAATTGATAATTTGGAACTGGAGCTGTTTTAGATCACTCCCTGTTTCTGATAGCATTTAGATGTTTTAGCATATTAGGGCAATTATATCTACTAAAGAAGACATAGCACTATTATGACCAATGTCGGATTTATCACATTTTATCATTAACTATAAGCAGAGTTAGCTTTGATAAAACAAACATCTGTTCTGTAATTACTCATCTGTCAAATATAAAGTTTCCAAAAAAATAAAGACTATCTTGACTGAAATTTGTGTACCACACCAGGTAAATATGGATGCAGAAGATTCTTGCACAAATTCTTATCAGGAACATTATCTTACAAAAATTATTGTTATTGTCTCATGGCTAATGTTTGTACCTAAAAATCTTGGGCAAGTCTGCCTAGATGTGTACTGTAACAATTAAAATATATCACTCCTTCCTTCATTTGAAATGAGTACAAGTATTTCAATTGCAGCAAACATAATATATTCATCAAAAAATTATTCATACAAACTTTGTCTCCCTTATTCCTTTTATCTATAACACAGATCAAAAGACAGAAAACAAGACTTGTTTAGATGCTTTTTCTCATTGCTTTTTTTTCCTAAGCTTTTACATTTTAATTACTTGAGTAAACTTTTTTTTTTTTTGGCATGTTCTTCTAAGGTTATGAGCATACATTAATTGCCAATACAATGATGAGGCAGCACAAAGAATACTACCTCTGCCTGGGAGCATGGGAACTGAGAAGGCAAATGAGATGTTTTCTTGCTTTGTGCCTCTATTTCCCTTAGTGCTTTTACCAATTCTAAACTGGCTCTTCTCTCAGTCTCTGTATGAATCAGTTGCTCTGGCATTCTGAAATAAATTCATGTGGACTTTTCAGGTTCCTGTGGCTTTGGAACAGATGACTAATAATCCTGACAGCTTGGCTGTAAATGTTTTGTATTAGAAATAAATGCTGTATATGACCTAGCAGAGTAACAGATGATCCAGCTGCATCGCTGCTTTTCAGTCAGGCTGTACAGTAACAGAACTCTTAGCAGAATAGTTTCTCTACTGATATACATATGATTAACTGGGTGTCCCATGACTACCAAATAAAATCCAATGAACCTTCTCCTTCCTGCCTCCATTGGAGCTGAACCACACAGAGTACAGTGACATCAGAACTGCAGGAAGACAAATATCTCTGCTTTTATTCTTCTCTTTTATCCTAAGCTTTGGCTGATTCTAGATATATACACATCTCTGAAGAGTTCTTACAGAAGTTTTTGCCTTTTTTTTTTTTTTTACAGATATATGGCCATTATTGATCCCTTGAAACCTAGGCTCTCTGCAACTGCTACCAAGGTGGTCATTGGGAGCATATGGATTTTGGCATTCCTGTTGGCCTTTCCCCAGTGCCTATACTCCATAACCAAGGTGATGCCTGGGAGAACTCTTTGCTATGTAGCATGGCCAGGTGGTCCAAACCAGCATTTTACGTAAGCTTTTGTTCTTTTAAACTTGTGCATGATGGTGTCTAAGACTTGGGATGGACTTGGCAAAATCTCTGGTGTTGTGCAGATACTCTCTACATGAACAGTAACTAACAGCTTTGATCATTGAGAAATGCAGAGCCAGTTTTCTAAGTAAGGATGATTAAGCATTATATGTGATAAATGGAACAAATTCATTCTCTTCCACATCTCTGAGCGTGTTCCCTTCCTGTGCTGCACTTTTACCATCATCGCTCCACCTAAGATGGCTACTTCTATACAGACAGATGGTCAGAATTGGGAACATAACATGCAAGTCAAAGCAAGCTTCCTCTTGATCCTAACCAGGAAAACAAGGATTTCTAGTTTCTCCTTAGAATCATCCAAGTTGGAAAAGACCTCTAAGGTCATCCAGTCCAGCCACTAACCTTACACTACCAAGTCCACCACTAGACCATGTCCCTAAGCACCGCATCTACATGTTTTAAATACATCCAGGGATGGTGAATCAATTGCTCCCCTGGGCAGCCTGTACCAATGGTTGACAACACTTGTCATGAAAAAAAATTTCCTAATATTCAGTCTAAACCTCCCCTGGGACAGTCTGAAGTAATTTCTTCTCTTGTAACTAGGGAAAAGAGACAAATTACCACCTCACTACAATCTCCTTTCAGGTAATTCTAGAGAATTAAAAGACCCTAACCAGATTTTTTTTTTCTAGATCTCTTCATGGGAGGGCTGGATTTTGTCACTTCATTCTGTTATACTATCACAGTGACTTATGTCAGATATTAGTCCAAAAGAAAAAACTGGTTAACCTGCAACTGGTTCCATTTTCTGAAAGTAAGAATAGTAGTGAATTAAATTAATTATATATTATTATTATTATTATTATTATTATATGCTATTTGTCCCTCTGGTAGAATTATGAGTAAGTAGCTACTTAGGCATCTATCTTTTCATGTCTTCAGTGACATTTAAGAAAAACATTGTGTTCAAGGCTGAAAGCCTATGTAACCATCTAGAATCAAATTTGACCTTTTGCTCTTTTTGAGGCAGGTGAAAGAAGTCCTGGTCATATGTAATTTTTATCACTTTAGTAGCTGTACACAGACATTTCTCTTTAGGGTAGGAAGGTCACATTTAGTGACAGCTGGGGATTCTTCACTCATCATTCACTAGGATTTTATCTGAAGTTGGCATTTAACCAGGAACTAACAGGAGGCAAAAGAAATGATCTTTTCTTCCCAGTGCTTACATCAGCAGTGGTGACTATATTGCACACAGGCTACAAATCTGCATTGTCTATGTGCAACAGATCTGCCATATGAAGAATGGTGGGTGACAGGACTCTTATCAGGGTCTTTGCATCAACATATCACTAAAATACTTATTTTCCTCTTTCATTTATGGTCTAGACTACAGCTCCAAATGGCTAGCTTGCCCTCATGATACTAGACAGTGCAATTAAATCAACTCAGCTAGTTATGGACAATACCTTATTCTGCAGTCACTAATCATGATAACTATAGAATAATTTGTAATATATACAAGTGCAAGCTCAGCATTAGACACCCCACAAAGCACATGCATTAAAACATACATAAATTTGCAGTGCAATTTAAGACTTTCAAAAAGACAGTGAAAACACCAAGGACTAGCCAGTTAATATAAAACATACTTTGTGCTAAAGTAGCAGTCTTGACTTCTAGCAGCCCATTCCACTGGTATAGCCTCCCTGAAAGCACTTACCACCTTAATACCTTTTCATTGCAGGTATCATGTTATTGTGATTGTGCTGGTCTACTGCTTTCCACTGCTTGTCATGGGCATCACCTATTCCATGGTGGGAATTACCCTCTGGGGAGGAGAAATACCAGGTGACACATCCAACAAATATCATGAGCAGCTCAAAGCTAAGAGAAAGGTACTGTTCCAGTAAATCCCACTAAGTGAATACTTATAAAATTATCTGCAATTGTGTTGCAATGTATCATAGTAAATTTTTTCAGAAACACCAAATAATTTGAAATAGCAGTAATGACAGATCTGCTTCAATATAAAATTTGATTACGTTGACAAGTTGTCCTCTCTGTTCACTGGTCATTCTTTTCATAACTTTAATGCTTGTCATTAAATAAAAGAAACATTTGGGTTTTAACTTCTTATTCCACATGTACCAACATATCATGTGTCTGCTATGTGCAAAATAAGGCAAAAAGTTTTGCCTCCACAGAGTTAAGATGCTGAGTTTTGAACAATGGGCTAGCAAACCAATAGCTCTTGTTAGGTAAGATTTTCATCCTACTGAAATGAAAGTGAATCTTGCTGTAATTCTTAGGTGATTAAGGTCCACACATATTTGAGATAAGCACTGATTTGTAACAAAGCCTGTTAATAAGCCTGTTTGTAATAAATAAATTAGATTTTTAAACAAGAACTTTTTTGTGAGAAATGTAAACAAGTTTTCCCAGATCTTTTCTTTCAATCTCTTTCACTGTAAGTATTGCTTAAACTGACTAGACTTGGGATTGCTTATAAACTGAGTATTTTACTATCTCCAGTTGTTTTCCTAATGTTGCAGTGCAATGAAAGTTTCTTTCACAGAATATTCTTCTTCTTAACCTAACTTTTCTTACTTAATAAGGCAGCCTTCTGCTTTTTATTTGACAATTTTTTTTAATACTAAAATGTATTTAACCTTTCAGATTTGAAAAAAATAGTACCCTTAATACAAACTTCTAATTCACAATGATGAGCTCATTTTCATAATTGCTCAGTTTGCTTCCTGATACTGTGGGTATGTTTGAACAGTGAAATATGCTACTGTGCCACAGCAATAACGGAGTGGGGCATATTGGGTTCTGAGACAACACAAGATCTCCTGCAAATTCTGGAGAACACTCACATCTCCATTTCTTTCAGGACACTGCAGAAATCACTTTCTGTAATACAGATAATTTGCAAAAAAAAAAAAAAAGTGGAAGAGAAATTATTAAATTATTGTAGAACCAGGACATAACCAGAACTTCAGGACCTGTTATCATAATAACAAAGTAAAATAATCCTCTTGTGACACAGAAACTAGAGGTCTCTGAAGAGAAAATCTGGCTTTTACTATATTAAATAGAGGGCCCAATTAAATCCCTTGAATACTTTTAAAATAGCACCTGTTTAGAACTCTAAATATATACAAGAGACAAGGAAGAGCATCCTTAATTAAAGGATTTTAAATGTGAGCGAACAGGAATGCATACCTTCAAGACATACAACAAGGGAGTTATATTATGTGTGGATATATTATAACTGCATCAGTGACTTTACGGTTAGAGCTCCATGACAGCATTTTAGCTACACTGCTGTGCTATCCAGCAGGATTTATGAAATAACTGGTATTTGGGAAAATGAATCATAATTGGTTATTCATGGAGAGGAACTAACAGACTGGAATACAAATAAAACCATAACTCAGCCTGCCTCTGATAACAGAGCTAGTGCTTTGCCCTTTTCAGGCAAAGAAATAATCTGTTTTTCTTACTGTTTAGTATATAGGTATCTAGACATATGGAAAATCTGTGCACTTATAATGAAGGAGAAATATAAAATAGCTGACTACATTTCATATCAGGCAATGTTGCAGTGCAAAGGTGTCTGATTAGGGTTGTTTGAAATGGTATTTAATATTAAGAAGGTAGTGAACAGTTCATGTAAGACCTTTAAAAGAAACAATCTTTGTTTGCCAACAAAGACTTGAAGCCTGAGAAATTTTTCAGTAGTTCAACAGATAGTTTAACTACTGAAATTATGAACTACTCATAATTTCATATATATGACTGGGCAATACAGTCCTGAATCCTCCTTAAAGTGACATTGAGGGACAAAAGATTCAAAGAATTTCAAAATGCACACTTGTAGGTTGGACAACACAAAGTCAGGCTTAGTATCTTTAAGGTCAAAGACAAAATATTTAGAAATTCAAGACTGAATGAAACTACAAAGCTACTTTTGCCTTTTTTTTTTTCTGACAGACAGCTCAAGTATCTCAGGGACTGACCCATTTAAAAATGCCTGACATCAGTCTTTTGACCTTATGAACAATTGCTGCATGTGGGGCATGCAGCCATTATCCCTTCTTCTTAAAGCTCCTGGCATGAGATTGACTGATGTTCAGCTGAACATCATTTATTCTCCAGAAATTCCCATTTTCCTAATATGGAATTACAGTCTCAATGGTGTCATACATAAAAAGCTTATACACGTCTCATAATGTTACTATAAGATTTAGTAGGTCAAAACATTCTTTATATTCACTGAAAATACTTGCTCTCAGATGTTGTCTCCATACCCTGGTTTTTGCTATCTAACAAATTCCAATCACTCTTCCAGCTTTACTTAAGTCATAAGAGGAAATAATCATGTTCTACAAATAAAATCAGTTAATATGGTTTTATCAAGAGATACAGTTCTGATACAACTGTTTTCTGGGAAAAAGAACATTTATCTCAAAAGAAGGTGCTATTGCCTGGCCACAATGGGAAGAACACAGAGGAACAGAAATTGCTCTCCTTAACTTTTGCATTTCCTTTACTGTTCCTTTTACTTATGTCTGTTAACTTTGTGATAATATGTCACCATGCATCTTTTTCAGTAATTTTCGTTCCTCCACACTTATACTTTTGCCTGTATTTTCTGCTTCTTCTAACATAGCTTGAGGTGTGATCTCAACTTCTTTTAGCAATGGAAATTGATTAAAAGCCACATTGTGGCTTTTAATATAAGTTTTATTTCTCAAACTTGAGTACAAACCAAGAGAAAAAGCTCCATATGTTTGCTAGCAAATCACAGCCCCTGTGAGAACTCCTGTACAAACACTTTACACATATTTCTCTGATTTGTTCTCTTTTTATTTCCACACCCTTTCATAGATTTAGAGAAAGTCCAAGTAAGGGCATCTAAAAATGATCAAAGGACTTACGAAGAAATTAAAATGGCCTGAACCTTTTAGTTTGGAGACAAGGAGGCCAAGAGACAAGATGTGAGGGTTTAGAGAAACACAAAGGCGGTGGATGAAGTGACTGAAGAACTGTTGGTCACCAAATCCTGAAATACAAGAACTAATAGGAGAGCAGCACAAGGATGGTAGAAGAGAGAACACTTTAAGAAAGGGTAATTTAAAAGTCATTAAAGGCCATCTGAGATGTTCTCCTGCCAGATGCTTATGATCTCAGAGGATTCAGACAGGATTTAGGCAAAATAACAAACAATAAATTCATAAATTATAGAGGTTTTAAGGTTGGAAAAGACCTCCAAGATCAACTAGTCCAACCTCTGACCACTCTCCACTGTCAACCAGACCAAACACTAAGTGCCTTGTCCATTCATTTCTTGAACACTTTCAGATATAGTGGCTCCACCACTTCCCTGGGCAGGCTTTTCCAATGACTGACAACACTTTCAGTGAAGAAATGCTTCCTGCTGTCCAAAAGTTCTCCCTAATGTCCAAGCAGATACTGAAAGTATGAATCAGAGATGCACTCCTCTAACCCAATCTTGGGTGCTGGCGCAGTAATAGGAAAATAGAAGATGGAAAATGGCCATATTCATGGGATTTCCATAAATAGCACCTCCTACTGCCTCTGAGACAGAATAGTAGGATAGATGGGCAACTGTCAGATTCAGAAGGAATTGTCCTATGTCTTTATGCTCCTGTTTTTACATGGCAGTGCAGCTATAAAAATACTCCTGACTTCTCACTGGCTTTCAGTGCAACTAAAAATGCAGATTTTCCTTTTTTATTTACCACATATGAATAAATTACATAAAAACACATTAATATATATTTTATACCATACTTTACAAAGAAAAGCACTAGTTAGAAATAATAACACTTTTTCTGGCATTAAAAGCAGTAGCCAACCAGGTCAGACTGAAAAAAAGATTAATTTCCACTATGGAGTAGTCTATTGCAGAGCAGAGGCAGGAACAAAAGAAAAAAGGAAAAAAGAAAAAAGGGGAGAAAAAAAGCAAGAGAATCAAAGCCTAAAATATTGCAGTATGGCATCAAAATTCTTGCAATACTGAATTAATTGTGGGCTGAACACAGATTTGACAAAACAAGACTACACTCACAATATAAAGCTTATTCAACATAAATAGGTGATGAGAATATTACACTCACAATGAACTCACAGATCAGATGATAAACAATAATTAACTTCAAAATCAAAGATTCTTCTAGTTAACAAGCAAACCACTAAGTCTAGAGAGACAGATATTGCTCCATTCATAAAACCTTTTGTGAAAGTTAGTGTCCAGCCATGTGAAACAAAATGTTTTGACACCCTAGGTTCAAGGGTTTGCCTTGCATGTGACTTCCTTCACCATCTTGAAACTTGCCTTTTACCCTACATATTTGTTCAGACTTCTTCAAGATTGGAAAGTAATTGCTTCCTCATGGGACTGCATAAAGACATGGTAAGTTTAAAATTTTCCCAGTTATTTAAGCAACCCATCTTCTCCTGGCTTATCCCAGCATAAGAACCAGGATTGTAATCTCCACTAATTTATATGCCGTTTTCAAAACTACATAAGCAAATAGAAGTTTAATACAGCAGAAAGTAAATATAACTCAATCGTCCTAAATTCAATTAAAAACACCCCTTGCAATCAACTACTCTACACAAATTTGTACTACAGACTTCAAGGGAAAGCCAAACCTTCACAGTTGATGCCCTTATCTATACGGAATCATCACCTGTGACTAGTTTTAAAAAGTCAAACAGTAAGAAACACAAATTTTTTTTGTCTTTTTTCGGGTAATAGTTTGCCAAGTCTGCACATATGTCAAAATATTATCTAGATACACTTAGTTGTGCAAAGAGAACCAAATCCTAGAACACACTGTATGTAGGGTGAAGGCATCTGGACTATAGATCACTCAAACCTGCCATGCAACAGCAGTCTGCTGAAGAGAACTTACATTGCCATTGTGCTTTTCCCATTGTTTATTTATTCATGGGGCATGAGTGCTTCCACCTTGAAGATTCATTTGTGCTTGTGCATCACAGACAGAAATGAATGCCACAGTGGTGTCAGAGCACTTTGCTGACACTGGCCAGGTGTCCACTCCAGAACAGTGCAAACATACACAAAAGGGCCATGGACACTTTCCCCTGGGAAGGAACCTCTTCCCTTTAGCTGATCTTACATTTCTGGGAGTGATATGTGGAAACAACCTACCCATCCTGTTGTGTGGTAATGACGTGCAGAAGCTCAGTTTGCTATGAATACTCCTGCCAAAACCAGGGGCCTGTATAATTTTTTGGTCCATTGCTTCTCATCCTCTGTAAATGGGTCTACTTTTAGACTTTGAACAGATTGACAATGAAAATAAAATGCAAAACAGAATAAATAAATACTAGAAGAGAACTAACATAGAAGATTAGCTGGAGAAATAAACACCGTATTAAGAAGAGGTGATCTCACTGATCTAACAGTCAGAGCACTACGGCTTATATTATAATGTGTGTGTGGGCTGTATTGCTTGACTAGCTGAAATTTCATACAGCTACAGTTAAATTATCATTTATCCAGAAAACTGATGCATTGTGAGCATCTTGCTGGCCAAAGCTCCATTGTGATTGAAAACCACAGGTGTATTTCAGTGCAGCCACACTCACAAATCATCGTTCAACACATTCAAAAAGAAAATGACTCAGTCATATGAGGTTGGAGAACAACTTATGCCAGCTAGCACCACTTCTGTGCACTCCACTGCTCTGTTATCAGCCAACAATCAAGAGAAATAAAGATGCTTTTTAAAAATTTACATAGAAATATCCACTGATTAATTCCTCAGGCAACTGAAAATGTAACAAAAATACCAAAGCAGCAGCTTGTTATGCTTACTGTGTTTTTTTAATGCAAAATACAAAGAAGTGTCCAAAAAGTTTCTAAAGTGATTAATCAGATTTTACAATTTCATACTTTTAATTCAGTCTCCTCTGAGGTTATAATCACATAGTCGTATCTCAGACTTTGTGGAACTACTCTAGAAATCAAATATTTTTGAAGATTTTCATATCGATGAGTCATGGAAAGCTTTAAACATTAACTTTATCTGTGGCTGTGTTCAATAATGTCACATTTCTTACTTAATGTAAAGAAAAAAAAAAAAAACAAACCAGGAAGCAGGAATTCTCAGATGGTTTTAAATGCTCTTCAGAAAACCAACTCATCCCTTGTCTGCCAGATACTGGAAGATGTTGAACTGCGTCCAGTGCTTTCTCCATTTATTCACTGAGTGTCAGTTTGTGTCCTTCAATATTAAAATGTTAAATGAAAACAGAACAGGAACCAGCCTTCAGGCCTGTCAGCACAGACAACTCTAACAGAATTCCTCTGATATCTATCTTCTAAAAAAGTCTCACCAGTCCTAGAGTTCAGTTTTCCAGGCTGAATTTCTTTATAGACAGCTCTATTTATGCCATTATTTTCAGTAAGCTTAATTAATTACTTTACATGCCTCACTGGTATCACTCCTAGAGATGTTTTTGTGCCCATTTCTTTGTTTACATTTGTTACATAAATGAAACAAGTGCTTCTAATCTTTTTTATGTAACATGTTTATGCAATAAGTGACCAAAACCAGACAAGGAATGCCAGCAATGTAAGTCCTGCACAAGAGTAACTTCCTGTTCTCCACTGAGAATGCTGCATCTGGAACATCCTAATATCTCATTCTTTTCTTTCATTAAATGGATGACCTGGTCATACTAAAATGAGGCAATAGCATCTGTCTCTTCCTCATTTGTTCACAACAGGCAAACAAATTCACAACAGATAATTTTATTAGTCTTCAATTGAGCAAATCCCAGAATTTTTCTGAGTATGATCCTACCTATGGAAGTGCAGTGTAAAACAACCCATCAAAATTGCACAGTACCAGTCCTGCAGTTCTTATCTGCTCTGTGATATCTGTCACTGAGCCACCCCACCTAGGGACACAATCACTACTGCAACCATACAAAGTATACGACCTGCACTGTGAAATTGCATTTCTGCTCCCACAGCTTTTCCACATCCTGGTTCTTTCTCTGCCTTGCTTCTATAGCAGCAAAGTTGCTCAGACGTGTCTTGTCATCAAACTTATCTGACATGCCTTTATTGTGCTGTACAAAACTCCTCAGCAAATACACTAAATGAGGCAGATCTCAAGACTGATACTTAGAGAATACATCCCAGATTAGAGGGAGATTAGTATTAAATACTTTCTAATAATTTTTTTTTTCTCTCAACTACCTTTCCAGTACAAGGTGTTTCCCAAAGCATGCTCAGTAATGAAACATAACAAGGTAAAATTACTTGCAAAAATTAATAAATAAAGACAGGTTTCCTCTCATTCTGCTTCAGGACACCTCTTATTATGATATCCTTAACTCTGACTGTTTACGAGAAGTATGAAATAGCCTCATTAATATGGTAGATGCAAACTAATCCTAATGAAGCTAGAGTCTGACTTCATAAACTGTTACATGTGCCTAAAATTGGGTTTGTAACCCTGTAGCTGGAGTTACTTACACAGGAGATGTGACATGATACTTAGTACACTTCCTACAGTGCACAGGTGCTTACCCTGCCTGCTGCTCTCCTCCATGGCTCTGTGTGTGTGAGTCAGGACTGGCCATTAAGGAGGTTATTGGACCAGACTGCAGACGTCAGTGTTCCACTAACATTTTGAGCAGTTATTCCACAACCGTAAAGACAAATACCCTGCCAGACTCACTAGACTGCTATTAACGCAACAGTCAGTCTCTACCTGCAAGTAATTGCTATTACAGCTAAAAGTTTGCAGAATAGGATTTTTTAAAAGCTTATTTTCTCTTAAGTTTAAGAAAAACTTCAGAAGGGTAATGAGGGTCAGAATATCATATGAGTATCTTTCTGGTGAAAATACCAGCAGAATAAGATATCTTTTCCTATTTTGATCAGTAATAAATTCCCATAGTTACCAAAAATCTCCACAAGAATACAGAGTACTGACTTGAAAGCCTGATCTGGACATTTTCATTTACCATTAATTAAGTTCTTGCAGAATCATCACATTAATTACAATGTATGAGCCCCTCCCTAAACACATATACACAAAGAGGCACCTTTTTCCAGTAGGATGAGGCAAAATAACCAGTAATCTTTGGTTTTAAATTTTAAAAAGTTCTGTCAAACTTTCTCTATTACCAAATACACGGACTGAAAACAGACTGAAAATGTAGGTAATGAGCAAAGTAATGATTAATGTTGTGAATCATGATTTTTATTTCACAGTCTCACTCTTCACATGCTTAGAAATTGCCTAGGGAAAGACTGGGGCATGAGGTACAGGGGAATTACTGTCATTGCATGTTAAACCCAAAATATTTTTACAGAGCTATTTTATGGTCTTAGAACTTCAGAAAAGAAAGGTTCACCTTTTCTCCTTTTCAAGATTTTTTTTTCTAGCAATTTGTTGTCTTTTTAATGATCTATCCATAATTTTGAACTAGATTTTCTACTGAGGTAAAAATAAAGTCAGACCTCCTCCTGATCATTCTCTGAACATGACTGACACAGTGAAATTTAACAAAATTACTGGAAGCTGCTCTTCTCTGCTGTCTCCAAATAGCTGCAGAACACTCAGCAGCAGTACCAGCTTCCATTAATTGGCTCAAGTTCCTAAAAGTCAGCTATAAACTGTGAACAAACATCTTTCCGCACCCATCGTCCATGCTTCAAACAGCAATCGCAGAGAAGTAAAAGCAGAGTAAATACTAAAAATGGCTTTATACTGTGCATAAACCTTGCCAGTGTAAATATTTACTGACAAACTCATGGAAGTTTTCCAGTCAATACCTTTTTTACAGAACAGCTAGCAACATCTCCAGGTCAGGGACAAATTTAAGAGACTGGTTCTGCATGGTCAGTGATCAGGCTCAGAATTCTGCACTAACAGTTGCTGTGATGTTTCTCCTTATTTTTCTATTTCTGATCACTCCTGGCAGAAAATTTATATTAAATATAAAGTGTAGGCACAGTGCTAGGGCAAAAATTTCTGCTTACTAAGGCCTCATTTTTAAGAATGGAAGTAACACTAGGTTAACAGACAAAATTTTTCAACGTTTCACTCCAGCGTCAGTGTGTTTTCAAATGCATTGCTGAATTCAACTATACATGTTCATTAATAATAGACCCAAGATACCTACGAGAAAGAGACACTTGGCTTTCATTTGTCTTTTTCAACATACAGATTTTCACAATGGAGATTATGATCTCCATGTTTCAAACTATGGAGTTGGGTTTTTTAAGACAGACTTAATTTTTTTGGTGCAGTTCGCCCCAGATTCAATTCTAGGACCTGACCCTCCAGGCCAATGACCTTAAAATCCCACATGCAGGACCAAGTGTGTTCTTTAAGTTGTATGCAATTTTTTTCATCAGCATATAAACAAACCTTGGAAACTTCAAAAGGTCTTTTGTTGTATCATCTAATCTTCAGTCAAAGTTATCCCATTACATATGCTAAATTATGATCACATGAACAGTCCTGTGTGTGCATGGGTGTGTAAAAACATATGTGGATATATACATAATACACATATCTATATATATACATACACACACACACACAGAGATAAGAGAGAGTGCATAGGAAGCCTCTTCCTCACCAAGTCCCTCTAGGGAAGTCAAGGACAAATTAATCTTACCATGAGTTTTCAGTCTGCGGAGCTTTCTGGAATACTGCCAAGTATCTGTGCACTGAAAAGCCCAGGAAATCTGATGCAGATCACTCGTTTTGGAGGACTGCAGAGCCAAGACCTATATACTCAGTAGAACAGAACTGCAATTCCAGTATTACCCTTACACACTTTTGCATTCATTACAGGCTGCCCTACATGTCAAAACAAAACCAAACTTTAGCACAGGTTTTTTCTGAGTGAAAGCAGAAATCTGCAAACCTACACACAGAGAAGTGCCTATGTTATGTTTATAAATGCCTTCACCTAACAATTCTAATACTTTAACTCAAGCATTTAATTCTTTAGAAGTTTTTGTACTGTAACATTGTAAATAACCTATTCAAAGCACCTTTATTTCATTACTCATTTTCCGGGGTGGATAGAGGTAGGTTTTTTTATTTCTCCAGGTTTTAAAGCAGGTTTCCTAGGAAACAGTTCCAGTCACCCTAGCATGGGTCAGCTTACATCTTATTCCATGAATTAGGATATCACAGGAGTATCAAGCCAGACAATAATGACCGATGTGCTGACCATTATGGCCAAGTCATGTGGATACTTTAATACTTGAAGAAATGATTGTCTGTACAAAAGTGGATGCTGCCAGGAGAACTACACTCCTGATGCTTTTCATCAATAATTGACCAGAGCATGTACCATTTTTTATTGATGAAGTATTTCCAAAATGTTCTGTATGTGAGTTACAAGTCTACTTCTAATAAATTCACAACCTTGTACAGTCATTTGAAGAATGACAAAAATAAACTAGGTGCATGAAATGCAAAATATAAATCTCAACATCACTGACGTTAACAGTTTCCTTTGAAGTCAATTTAAATGAAAATAGATGGGGGGACAATATTAAAATTTTTTGCCCTTTTTTTTTCTTAGGTGGTAATAAACATTTTTTTCTTCCGACTTTGAAAGGAAAGATGCTACTACCACTGCAGTTGCATAATTATGATGGAAATTAAAAAAGAGATTTAACTGTGCTTTTTTCCTAACAGAATTTTGTCATACAATTTAAACAAGTACAGTCTAGGAATAATTCATAGTTCTTTTCTTATCAACAGGAAAGAGAAGAAAGAGGTTTTTCAAACTATATCATAAACAATCTGCATTCCTTCCCATTATGTTCTTGTGCCAAAACTCTAGAGAAATATAACAAACATTCAAATGGCTTCTAATTATATAAATAATTTATTTAATTCCCCTAGATGAATAAGATGGAAATAAAACAATTCAAAAAGTAGTCTTTCCATATGAAATAGGAGTCTGAACTCCTATTTTGAATATAACCAAAGGTATCTATCTCATTTTAGGTTCAGGAGGACAGTTTTCATTATAAGAAGCCCACATAAAGTAAAACACAGGTAGGATGGTATGCAACTTTTGCATAATTCATTGGCATAATTCATCTTAGCATTAGTTGTTTACTGCAGTGTCCAATATATAAGATCTAGTTTTCAAAAGAGAACATTCACTAATGCCATTCTTTCCAAATTCTTACATGGAAAATTAATTTAAACATTAAAAATTAATTTAAACAATCCTACAACAAGGATTAAAGGTTCCAGAACACTTTTAGAATTATGTCAGAAAGTGGACTTCAGAATTAACTATCCCTATAGGCAAAACAAAAGAAAATATGATTATTTTATTTCCCCACACACCAAATTTTATGTTGGTTGGAGGCATGGAAATGAATTATACCTCATCATTCATTACAGACAAGGAAGGAAAGTATTGTAAAATAAGTGGTGGTATGAATCTTAAATACAAAAGCACTAGATCAGCTTTTTCACTTTTTTCCCACAACTAGATCTCAGGTGGATAATCATGCCCAATAATGCCAATTCCACAACAGCCACTCACAGTCATTTTCTAAAGAACAAACTTCTCATGCTTCTCAATGCTTCAGAGCAAGACGATGAAACAAGGCCATCTACCTTTACTTGTCCAGCTTACAGAAAAAATCTCTTCGTTTGAGCAGCAGACACTAGCATAATGCCTAATATCCAACAATCTCTTGTGAGAAATCTCTTCTTAGATAAGTAACATGTGGAAACTTTTTCTCCTTGCCCCAATCAGATTCTTGTAAAATCATGCATTCTCAAGGAAAATAAAACTCTGAGCAAAATATTTAGTCCTCTTTTGCAATGGAACAGATATTTCTTGACATGTTGAGAGCAACTCAAAGCCACTGTCAAAGCTGTTCTATACAACTTCGAGGAAACATTTTAAAATGGCAGTAGCTAAGAGCGCTCATAAAAAATGTCAGAATTGCTTTGGTTTGAGTGGAGTCCCACATTTTAGCATTTGGAAGAAAGAAAACTTAATAAAAACTACTTCACACTAGAAGATAATATATTTTTGAACCTTAGAGCTTAACTAACAAAGAAAATGATTATGAAATTTGTTTGCAATAAGAGATTATGCAAATTAAAATGGAAAAACAGTTTATTTCAAGAAACTGAGAAAAACAGATGGAAAGTCTAAGTCAGAAGACTCAAATTATCTGGATCACTGGAATTGGCAAATACCTCATCTGGCTGAAAGATTTCCAAGCTCTCTCATACTTCCTCCTCCTAAAAGTTCACCTCCCTCAGCTATTAGGAATCAGTCCTTTCCTATGGGCTGAAAGAATACGGAAAATCCCTGAGTTTGTCAAAGCACTTGGTACCTTAGAAGTCCATTCTGTCTCTGTACTACTGCCAGTAGAGCTACCTTTGAATCCTAAATTTCTTGCAGAAGAGAGATCGCATACTCCAAATGAGCATTGTGGAGAAGCAAAGGCATATTTGTCTTCCTTTCCCTCTGGAGCTTCAAGCATAAGTGCCATGTATGTCCCCAGGACGGGGAAATGGATTTACTGGCTGCATCCTAACATGCTGGGGGGAACACTTTGTGAAACATTAGTTTGGCATTTTACTTCTCCCAAAAGATCACAGGGCAAAAGTTATGATTTCAGGGATTATCTGTAAACTATGTATTCATTAATAAATAACATCCAGGAGAGGGTAAAGAGAGACATTCTTACACTCCATGGGTTCTTAAATCATTTGTTTCTCATTTATATCTACATAACACTCAGGAGTTCTGAAAAGTAATTTTAAAAAAAGTTCTGAAAGTAATTAAATTTTTCTGTGTTATATAAGTGTAAATGAAATCAAAAGCCAAATTCCTGTACTTGTAGAAGCAGCAGCATCAAAGATGACTTACAAAAGCAATAAGGAGCTGCAGAGAAGATTGAAAAGGAAATGATTGCCTGGTCCAAGTCTTAGGTATTGCTGGCGAATCAATATCTTACAATGTGAATTGCTATATTCCTCCAGCAGCAACTAAGTCTCTCAGAAAAGTATATGTTATTCCCAATCTCTCAAGAGCTGCTCTCAATACTACATCTCAAATCAGACTACTTTTCTAGCTATTCTTCATGCAAAATAAAAACAGGATGGAAAAATAAATGTACTTGGTGGCTTTTCTGAGCATAGCAGAACCTGTTAGTTCCTTTTCACTTTTAATGATCCAAACGTTTGTCAGCAAACTTACAAATTCCAATTCCAATGAATTCACATCAGTTTTACTCTTTTAAATACATTTTTTCTCATTACATCCATTAATGAAAGAATGCTTCTTACACATACAGAAAGGATTTAATAGAATGGACAAGATCATGAAGCACATAAATTAATTCTCTTTTCTAGACATAGTTTTTCTCAACAAAGGCAGCAATGCATCAATATTCTGCATCAACAGAACAGGCTGATGAAAATCAATGTATAAAATAAATACTTTGATTTTCCATTTACAAATCTAGCCTCAAGACTTGCATGAAGGTTGCACAACTGGGAGACTCAGTACAACTCACTTAACGAAAGTATTGCCTAGAACAGAAAAAAAACCTTTTTCCTCCAGTCATTCTGCCCACAATACGCACAGAGGGAGATTGAAGAGAACACCAGGGGGAAATGGTGCCACTGGGATAAAAGATTCTCACTCAAATTCACCTTTGGGAAAGCTCCATGGTGAAATGGTGGCAGGAACAGAGCTAGACTTTAAGCTAAGCAACCGAATTCAGTCATTTTCTTGCTTTAGAAATGTTTCCTAATGCACAAGAGCAAACCATTATTAATGAATTCTATGCAACTTAGAACAGAAAGAAAAGCAACTGAAAAATAGTAATATCTCAAAAAAGTGAAACAGAACAGACCTATTAAAAATAACTTTTTTTTTTTTTAGTCACAAGTTTAAGTGGCCAAAAAACAACCCCAACACTGAAGCTGTCTTTTATACTCTGCAGTTCGACCTGTAAAGTGTCACTGGGGTTTCGCTAGTGAAACATCACAATGTACTGGGAAAAGACAATCAAGTTTTTGTGGTAAATTCATGCTGGACCTGGTTCATTTACTTTCTCTCTTAGTTTATAGGCACCTGTTCATCAGAATTTTTTCCAAGTAAATTCAAGGTGCCCTGGGTTTATAGGCCATGAAGTCACTTTCGAGTGACTAACACTTAGTTACTGATATAATCAAGAAATGGAACTTTATACTGCAAGATCAACGTTATGGACAAGAACCGCAGCTATAAACTGCAAGGTACGGCCTTGCACAGTGTGTGCCTCTCTCTGAAAGGGAAAAGGACATTGTGAATAACCGCCTTCCTTTTCCTCTGATTCTTTGTTTCCCTCTATTTCTGCCAACACAGTCATTCTTAGATGATGAAATGAGAACATACTAGGGCTTTTTGAGTCCTCTCACGACTTCTGTGTTTGACTTCAAATTTAACCTTAATTGCCCTGTGTTTCCAAAAATTTTATACCACATAGACTTGCAATATCTCACTTATCTTCTAGAAAACATTTCAATAAATGCAGTGTACTATATAAATACTCAAAATTACATGCAAACCTGAATGATTAAAAATCTAATGTGCTTCACTGTCTGTCATTCAAGTGACTTGTTACTTCACTAATTAAATCAAACACTAATGTCCATCTAAAATCATCTGCAGCTTGTTGTCTAGTTTGATTATTTGCTTCAGAGATTTCTGCTTTCAGGATGATGATGACTTAATATTTAATCATGAAATACCAGACAGAAACAGCAACAAGAAAACCTTATACTAATATTGCTCCTTCAAAAAATGAGTATTTTGTTTTAAACAAAAGAGTAACCTTGCAGGAAAAGATGCAATTCTCTGGGGGTGATTTGGCATTTTTCAATTCAAAACCTAAAAAAATTTAAAACATTCAAAATTAGAATTGAATTGCCTTAAATTTTGACAAGAAAAATTGTGGATTTTCTTTGCAAGGTAGAAGTTAGTTTGGGATTTCTGGTCCCTTGAAGAGAATCCAAAATATTGTATTTAATAGTAATTTAAACTGAAACTTCATTCCTTCCGGGTTCATTTTTGCAGCAGCAGAACCCTAAAAGCTATTTTTTGTATAGTTTGTGAAGGCTTACTAGCTTTAGAAAACCTTTAAGTCGACTGGAAGCACTGCTTGCCTTGGCCTTCAGAATAGCACAGAAAACTAGGCAATGAGCATTTGGATGTCAGAAAAAAGACAAATATCTTTCTTCTGGATAAAATTAACACAGTTATTGTTATAACAGAATATGCCAAACAGACAACCTGGACTCTTTTTGTGATTTCCAGCATCTCTGGGGCATGAGTGACACCGTGTTCAGTAAGATTAAGCTACATTAGTTGCTGGGAATCTCTACTGTTTTGGTTCTCAAGCTCTGCAGAGATGAAATGTACACTGTAAATACAGATTTACCTGTTTAAACTTTGAAAATTTGGACACAAAAATCCATTCCTCAGTACCTATGATATTCCGATGATGACTTATTCTAGGAACAATTCCACACGCACAGCAAGACTTGGTAATTAAATATCAAGGTAAGTAATTAGACTCTTAAGTGTTCTGAAATTACTGAAGTCCTGAAAGGCACTGAGGTAACACTTATCATTCCTGACAGATCTATAAAAACACAGAAACAAGCAAAGTGCACCTGTAAATCAGTGACAGGGAGCATATGGAGTTAAGGCTTCTATCTGTACAATGTGTGCAAAACAGAGGTGTAAGTCCCCAGCATAACAGCGGAAGTTATGTCAAAGGCAGTGAAATAGCAATGCCATTTAATGATAGACTGTGATTTGACAACATATTTTTATGTATCACTTCACATACATAGTTTAGTCCAGAAATGTCTGTCCACATAAAATCATAACCTCCTCCTGCCCCCCCAAAGAATCACATATATAGTCCCATAAACTTTTATATATACCTAGATGTAGACACACTGATGTACATGTGAAAAGTAAAAGTGATACTACGTTTTGGTGTGTTGCCTTCTTTTATAATACTACTGATCTTCCTGATCACAAGATGATTTATGATCAACTAATGAAAAGTGTTTCAGAAGAATCAACTATTATGAATGTTGTATATGTGATCAGATGCCTCTTTTTTACCTTTAAGTGATGATCAGTGCATATATATCAGCAATAGTAAGTATTCTTACAAGCAAAATCTTGCACATTACAGTCCAATCCAGCAGGAAAGAACGTTAATTGGTGCCAGCTATTAAATGAAAAATTGTTTTCAGTTTCCCATAGGAAGATGTAATGCAAGTTAAGGAGGACACCATAACATTTATAAGTAAATTATGTAATTATGTTAGGTGGAATTTTATAAAAACATTAACTAAAGACATATAAGTATGACAAATTTCAACTCTTTGGATTTTTCCCATGGTAAAACTAGAAACAGTATGAAATGGCACCTTATAGAGAGAAAATAAAGGAACTGTTCGTAGAGATCCCTGTTATTCCTCAGTACTCACAAGTACAAATGAACAAGAGACTTCGCAGCATAGATCTATCACGTCTAGTTTCATTTTAGCCAGAAAAAAAACCTGTGGTGTACACATGTGCTGTGTTGCGCTGAAAACAGTAGCTGGACTAGTATTTGACATAGCTGAAAAGAGAAAGATGGGACTGAAAATTTTACACAAGTTGCAAGGTTTCTTCATGTGTTTGGAGCAAAAAGCAGAGCTGCACTTCATTTGTGCTTACTGGCAACTATGGTAGCTAACAGATGTTGTGATGCTTGCAGAAAACAACAAATAAGGATCACCAGCCAAGGGAATTATTACGCTCTGAAATTACACAGGATGTTGCAGTTACTCATTTCCTACAACCTAGTTTTACTCAAATCACATCTACAAACTGGGGACAAGAAATAAACTTGGAGACCACAATAAAAATAGACAGCAAAGTCAATAAAAGCCAAAATGAGGTGTCCAAATAAAACACGTTGTAACCTTATGCCAAAATTAGATGTACAGAAAAGAAGTGATATTTTAGACACTCAAATATAAGTAAGCAAATACATTACTTGCAAAAATCAATATAAATAAAGTCAGGAAAATTTTTCATGCTATTTTTCTTAGGAAAAAGAGGATTTCCAGTCAAGAAAAAAAATTGAGTCAGATTAAAAGGAAGAACTATACAAAAGCATATTCAGCTTTCCTTTGATTAACGGTAAAAATGAATTACAAGAAAGTTATTAATAGATGTTGAAATGCTAGTCCAAATAAAAAAGGCTAAATATCATTATTACTTCTTTCAGGTGGTAAAAATGATGATTGTGGTTGTGCTGACATTTGCCATCTGCTGGCTGCCCTACCACATTTACTTCATAGTTACTGGGATCTATCAACAATTAAATCGGTGGAAATACATCCAGCAAATCTATTTAGCCAGCTTTTGGCTTGCCATGAGCTCTACAATGTACAATCCCATTATCTACTGCTGTCTTAATAAGAGGTAAGAGCTGGTTATGAAATGAGGTGCATAACTTCACCAAGAACTTAAATTTCTTAAATGGAAAAAAAAAAAGACAGAATTTTCACTTCAATAGTTTTCAGTTAGTGGAAGAGAAAGCAAAACAAACAAACAACAAAAAAAAAGCCAAAAACCAAACCAACAAACAAACAAAAAAAACCCCACAAAACCACAAAAACCCTTTCTTTAGGCTTCTACTTTAAAGGAATCCCCAAAAACCCAAAGGTGGACTTCTAGTAAATATTTTGGTCTACTTAAAATTTCAGAGCAAAATTCAGTTTTCAGAAATGAGTCCTTCTCATGTCCACCTGCAAAATTTAAAAACTATAGCAGTTTAATGTATTTTGTTTGCAAAATATTAAAATAAAGAAGATGGTAATTAGCAATATAGAATGCAAGCTGCACGCTAATTGTAGCCCCAATTTTGTTTTGCTGGAAGTATGTAATATAAATGTGTAATGTGATTTACTGTGTTTTGTATATCTCAGCATTAGATTTCTACCGAGCTCCAAGATCTGCAAGGCTGATAAATATTATACAAATGTTTATATTCTCATTACTTAATACTAAATTACAGTATTGTTTGATAGTAACACATTATGCTCTGAATTTCAAAGGTTCTGCACCTGTTGAGTTTGGTGACATTTTACAGATACTTGCTAGTCTGAGACTACATCATTGCAGAATGGACTCAAATCTTTCATTTCAACTTATTGGACCAGGATCTACACAAACATCATCCTGGCCAACCTATTTGCCAGTATTTCTTCTAGCATTATTGGATGACGATCACTAAGAACAATTAATTACTTTACAACTCAGTCAGTATTGAACAAGTAATTTTAAATATTATTTCAAATCTCTTTTGACTTCACAGCCAGTGCTAAGTTTAATTACTGTAAAACTTTATACCAATAGTGCAAGGTATTTCTGAACCCACACTAACAGTACCTGACAATCTAATCAAAAACAAAGAAAACAAATCCTAATGAGTTCTTATTGATGTAAAAACACTGGCGTCTTTCTCTTTGATGAGGAAAACTCATGACAATTAACATTCATCATCTTTTTAAAAGACAAGGTAATGACTGAATCCATAGAGCCTTCTGCCTCTTTTCATAATTTACAACTGTTTAAAGATGAGGTAAAGTTTTAGCATGCCAGAACAAAACCATAACTCAAATGGCAAATTTTCCATTAATTTCAACAGAAACCAGATCTCAATAAGTGTCCAGTGTCTGCAAAATCAAAGGCAAGGAAGAATGAGACCTCATATTTTTCAATTACTACCATAAAACTTCTAAACCAATCCCATTTTCTTCAAAAACTTTTTTATGGCACAGATACAGAAGTATTCATAAAAAAATATCTCTAATGTGGCTTATATTAACACTTGCAACTGCAAAATTAAATGTCTGCATTAAAGAATACAGCCAAAGAAAAATTAATATTTTGAGACACACTAAAGGTCACCTTGTTCAGCATTTGATGCAAGAATGAAATCCTGGCGACAGTTTTCTTATAATTAAGTTCCATATTAAAATGAAGATACCAGAATGCCTGCCTCCTTTTCATTAAGTAGGAAAATAGAGCTTGTTGCTGGGAGTCAGACCAATTCATGCCTCTGCTGGATCTAGTATCAGACAGAGTTAGAACATCTATCCCCAGCCTCATCTTCCAGGCTAATTAGGGTAACATAAAGAGAGCATTATTTCAAGATGAAGAAAAAACATGCCCTGAATTAGAAAGAGGACAGAAGGTGCTAATAAAAGTAATACAGTTTAAAGTTGTTTTGGCTTTACAATTCCTATAACTAAATCCATTTCCATCAGAGGTTCTTACAGTATTTTTCCAAAATACGGACTGCATGTAAACAGAGAATGCTGAAGAGGAACCTATCTGCTTGGTTGTCATCATGTGACAACTCCATGACAAACTTAAAAATTTGAGGAAGGAAAAGTCACTTTTGTGAGATCCATTAACTTTAACTGAACACTTTGAATTTTTACCTGCAGTCATCATTGTGATAGTTAAACCATTGCTCCAAAAAACTTACAGACAGGATAAACAACAGAGCTGACTGGTAAAACAAAACAAGAGAAGCAAGACAAGTGAGAAAGTCAGGTAAGCTTTAGGTCTGGGTGAAAAGGTGTTCTTTTTCCAGTTATACACAGATACATAGGGAATTGCTTTTCTAAAATATTAAACTTCTATTCTGAAAATGGAAATGCACAAAACATAACAATGGTCTTTATGGTGAATCCCTACCTCTGTATGAGTATTGCAAATACTGATGCTCTAAAGCCTCAAAATGTCTGTTTGTATAGTGCTCACATTCAGATTTCAACTTTCTAGGATCCTCTTAATTATTAAAAAATATTTTCCAAATATTTTACATGAACAATTATTAATTAGTTTTTACATCATTCCCATAAAAGCATCTCTTTTGGAGGGAAACACAGAAGGGATACTGGAATCTGGAAACTGGGATGCTATTTTAGAGAAAATAATGTTACAAAGATTCTTGCTGATAGAAGATGAAAATACAGGTGCAGATTTCATCAGAGATCAAATCAAAACAATTTCTGTGAAGAGAGTTCTATGCAAATTGGTGTTTGTTTACTCTGCAGAGGCAAAGGACAGGAAATTCATAATAAGGAAAATACCACTGTTAAAATGTAGAGAAAGCACATAGAAAATGAGAAACCTAAATGAGTTGCTACCCATCATCTTTTTTGCCCTACTTAGACTTCATTTAAGGAAACTCCCACTAACTTTACCACACCCAGGCCCTAGGGGCAGGATAACTGGCCATGTCAGTGTCCTGCCAGTACTGCATATGTCTTCAGATGAAGGCCTGGCTCTCTCAAGCACAGGCTTTCACCAGGCTTCTTTCCTCCTAGGTTCCGAGCTGGCTTCAAGCGAGCTTTCCGCTGGTGCCCCTTCATTGAGGTGTCCAGCTATGATGAGCTGGAGCTGAAGGCAGCCAGGTTTCACCCCACCCGGCAAAGCAGCCTCTATGCCGTGTCCAGGATGGACTCCAGCATGACAGTGGTGTTCGACACTAATGATGGGGACAGCATGCATGCCAGCCAGAAGAAAAGAGCAGCTCCAAGGGATCTGAACTCCAATGGTTGCTCACAGAGGAATTCCAAGACTGTGTCCACAGCCTCAAGCCTCATCAGTTCACTGCACACATCCACAGATGTTTATTCCTAAACATTTTGCATTGCTAGAAGGGCAACATTGGACAATGTTCTACTTTGGGACTTGGTATCCATACCATGGGAAAGCAAACCAGATTCCACTAACAAACCCTAGCTATAAATATTGTGAGACTTTTGGGAATCTCTTACTTTTTTTGCTTTGAAGAGAAAGAGGATTTTGAAGACATACTTATGTCTCAGTCCAAAAGCATAGTTGCACCTTATGCACAACAACGTTTGTAGGGATTATCCAAAATAAACCAATGGCGTAAAAAACTTTGTTTCAGTTCTCTGACCTGTACCATTTATGTTTGACTTAGTGAAATATAACAGGCTCCTTCACTTATTGAAGCAGAAATGCACAGTGTTTTCTATTATGAGTGTATTCATTCTACAATAACAAAATTACGTGAGATCTAATTATAAAAATGTATTTATAATGAACACCTAATGAGACCCAAGTCTATTAAGCTGTTTTACAATTTAGCCCCATTCCCAGACAAATAGATAAAATTAAGTTCACGTGAATGCAGTTCAGCTCTGTCTGCAACAGCACAGTTTTGCAAACAGATATGAAAACAGGAGAACATGACAAAGAGACTAAGTTAAATTCTACCAAAGTTTGCATATCAGTAAACATTAGACTCTAACGGGATCTGTACTTCCAGGGGAATATATTGATTTGATGAATGTCTCATAGCTTTTCATCTTACTACTAAGGGTACGGTCTGTCTCCAGTGACCTTAACAGAACCTTTCTGATTGACTTTAGAAAGGCCAAAAGATTTTAAACTGGAGATTCATATATGAAAAAAAAATACCACTGTGGCAATGGACTCTTCTCTGCAGAAGATAAAGTAATAAGATTAATGATGAAAAACTTCCACTCAGAAAAAAAAATATTTGTGCTTTCACAAATTTTCCATAGCTTGATGCATGTAAAAATACTCCTGGTGCCCACCTCTGAAAATATGCTAGGCATTCTTACACAGACATGTTCCCACTGAATTCAGACAAAATCCACTTACCATCACTGTTGCAGAGAAAGCTGAATGTAACAAAAAAAGGCACCAGAGTACCACCTTTGTTTTAGTTAAATAATTGTGTCAGTTGCACAGATAGACTGGTTATATGAATGCTTGTTGTCAAACATCTAATAAAAAACATAAGCAAAAGAGTGTGAATGTCTTCTTGAGTTAGCCAAACAAGCACAAGACAGTGTATATCTGACTGAACCCAACACAGTGCCAAAGCTAAGCAATTGATAAAGAGAAGTTTAAAGTTTGGAGAGAGAAAGGCTTGAGCTGGTTTTAGTCCACATTCCTTCCCAGCAACTGGGGATGATCAGCATTGTGATAGTGAGTATATCAAACAAGACTAGTAAAACAAGAATCATATTTTTATTGTGATTCATGTATATAGTCAATTGGTATGTTCTGCTAAGTGTAACTTGTATAGTGATTTCAGTGTGCTGTGGTATCAGTTACTAAATCAAAATCCTGCATAAGGTAAAATATCCTCAGATGCATAAACCTGATACATTAAACCCTCCATGTATGGAATAACTAAAGAACCTAGTCATACAGTATTGTACTCTTATAAAAATGTATCACAATTCCAGACTCACACATTTTCTGTCTATGGCCTGATC
The DNA here is from genome assembly GCA_013397095.1 of Sterrhoptilus dennistouni. Lineage (NCBI taxonomy): Eukaryota > Metazoa > Chordata > Aves > Passeriformes > Zosteropidae > Sterrhoptilus > Sterrhoptilus dennistouni. Next base: position 14,101 of record VWZU01007303.1, on the reverse strand, counting down.
TTAAATCCACTGAAACAAAGAGCTCCATTCATTAATGACTTTTGTTTTTAATGTCCGTCCATGCTTGTCAACAGTCTGTTTCTCCAAAACACCAGATAGTTTCCAATATTGTAATTGTTATGCTGTCATTTCTCCCGTTTTGTTGGGTTTTTTTTGTAAAGTGCAAAATAATCCAGCAAGTGTCATGCTATATCTATAAAATACTTTTAATTTTTTTCCCAGGAAATGCTCTTGTAAACTTAAAAATCTCCACAGGTTTTTTACAACTCTGCTGAGAAGATCCAGGATAGCCACACACAGACAAAAAATGACCCCGAGTATATTAACCTGATGGTGATGTGCTGCAAACACATGCTGTGAAGTACTCTCTCTGTATACAACTTCTGAGAAACATACATAGAGAAAATGTATACTTGTTAAATAAACAGTCTTTTCTAACTATAGCTATTACAAAATAAATGTTGATAAAATCATCGTTTTTAAATGTAGAATATGAATTCAAAAAGCCTGTATATAAAAATACAACTGCATAAATATGTATAAAACATCTTCATGCAACTTTTAGGATTCTTCATTGACAAATATCAAGAAAGCAATGGTGGCTTCCTCACACTTGTACCTCTAGTGAAACAATTTCAAGTGTTTTATGATATGACCACCTGGACAACTAATCCATTGATAATCTCGCTATATTTTGGTGGGCTAGAGAATACCTTCACCATTCCTGTAGTTCTTCTCTGAAGTTACAGTACATTCCTGTATAACAAATGAATTTGTGCCTGTAGTCATAGCATTGCTTTAACAAAACATTACAGGGACACATGATGCAAATCAATCTGTGTCTCAGCCACCAAGAATATGCAGGGTTACACAGTTAAATAGCACAGCAAAAGCTGTGACTGACAGCAGCTTCCATATGAAATACTATTTCTGAACAAACATTTTCAGCAAGTGGCCTGGTCATTACAAAATTCCTTATAGGCCTCCTGACACCCCTCACTAAGCGTAGAGGAAGTCAAGCCATTCTCAGTTCATGTCAATAAGACTGCTCCAAGTAGTAGCAACCATGCTGAGCACGTCCTCTTGTGTGATTCCTTGTGCAGCACTGGGGCTGTCTCATGTCTGCAACCTTCAATTCATATTCTTTAATTTTGCTAGGAGTGAGTTAAGGAAAACAAACAGACACAGATCTAGTTTTTTACCAAGAAGGGCACAATTAATACTCCAAAACAGCTGCAATTAAACAGCATCAGGAAAGGTCTTCTGATCTTGAAATCTTCTGAAACAAGTTACTCTTTTCTCAGTATAACAGTTCACAGTACTTCAGCCCAGGCTCCTACGGGAGTCTGCCTCTAAAACATATGTGAAGAGATATCATTACTCCTGGAACAGCCATTTTGGAGGGAGATTCCCTTGGTAGAGAACAGGTTTAACTTTCACATCACCAAGGACAGAATAATCAGCATCTGTTTCCTCCGTCATTCTCTTGACATTGGCTAAACTTAAAAAAGAAAAAAAAAAAAAAAAAAAAAAAAAAAAAAAAAAAAAAAAAAAAAAAAAAAAAAAAAAAAAAAAAAACCACCACAAAACCAATTTATAAAGCAAAACATGACTACTTCAACAATTACAGAAACCCCTCATTTCTTGTCTCAATTCTTTGTGGTGGTGCGTTCTCCTCCTCCCCACACTCTTCCCTGGAACCACTCTACAACCTCAGGAATCCCTACTGAACCTTGGCCTTTTTGTGATGAGTTGGATGGTCAAGCTTCCCTTGACAGTATGGGAACTCTTGTGTGGTTAAGTTGGGAACCTGAGATGAAGGACGAGAGCACAGTCAGTCCCGCACTTACAGCCTTGCAACTTTCCCTGAACCATAACCCAAGGGGAATAATACCATTGTGGCTGGAGTTTTGAAAACAATTTGAAATTGTATTGGAAACAATTCGGAATGGTTTTTGAAAACTCCAGTGATTACTGATGTGAGGATGGAAATTCTATGGATTACATCTTGCTCCCCTATGAATAGGGGTCCTAAGTGAGGTCCTTTGAGCTTCCCTGGACTTCAGTGGGATGCGCTAGAATCTTCCTTTGAGTAGGATGGCTCTCAGAGCTTGCAGACTCTCATGTTTGTGTGAAAGCCAATGACAAGGCATAGGCTAATAAAGTCTCATTCCTTGAGCCTCAACCCTCATCTGCTGAGAAAAGCCAAGGCACTCGACATGGATATTTGATGGATATTTGACTGAAATCAGAGGGAATTTTTCACAGGTACTTCTGTACACACTTCATTGTGTCTGTGTGTGTGCATGTGTGCGAATTGATTGAATTGATTTACCTATAGCAAGTATATCTCAGAATGATAATTAAGTAACTGCTGCAATTATATTAATTACTTTATAAATGCTGAATTAGTCAATTGATTAAGTACTACTTAAATCCTTCAAACATGAAACGTTGATCAAGTCTAAGGCTAAGTTTGTCAATGGGGTCCACTCTGAAACTTATGACTCTATGGGAAAGTCTTCCTTACCCTTTGCACCCTTATCACTTGCATCCCTGGTATCCATGGAAATCATTCCAGTGATTTTAAGCCAATGTTCCTTTGTATGCTTCATTTACATAGTAAATAATAGAGCAAACATTGCCATTGAACTTTGTTGCACTTTCACACATTTATATTAAAACTTACTTTCGTCAATACCTGTGACAGTGATTCCTTAAGCTACCTAAACCACTCAATCGTGACGAATCAGCAGAGTCAGCAGAATATTAAATCAAGATTCGCAACAGTCTTCCACATAAAAGCATGATCTTGAGAGGAAAAATTAAATCCAAGCAAGCTCAGAGTACTCAGACAGGATGCATTCAGCAGATTGCAGCCTGGATCTCTTTGGCAGGAATCCCTTGACAGCCTTCCTTCCAGTTCACTTACGACACGCTGTCATAATTGGGAGGCACTGGCAGACCTGCACAGTGTGGTATTTGCAGCATGTTTACGTCTGGTTAGTAAATGTGCCACTGAGGAAGGTCACTGATCAATAACAACATATCTTCAAAAACAGCATACAGAAGGAACTGATAAAAAAAGGAGAGCAAAATAGGTTCCAGAAGTTGGTGCTTTTTTATCTAAATAAAAACATTCAGGTATTTTGGAAGTGGATATTTCTCCTTTAATACTGGGGAACTTTTTTCACACCGGTGAAAAAGAACCTATTTCATTAATATAAATTTCAAAACCTTTCAGGCTGTGCCCACCAAGATAAAGAATTCAGAGAAACTCTTGTTCCTTTTGAAGTACCTATTTCAAGTAGAAATTTACTTCTGAACTTCTTCCTCTAATTCAAGATGAGTTGAAATTTAGACTCCCAAACACTATGGGCTATTTGTTAAAGAATACCTCCAAAGACTGCCACAAAAGATGCAGGAGATACTACTAAGGATATACCACTCTTTACAAATGTCTTGTGAGTTCCCTGTATTAAGTAATGCATTTAGTTCAATTTGTGTCTTCCTGCTCATGATCAGATTCAAGTGGTTCTACATTCATAAATCAAAATGATCTGTTGAGATCAGTCAAAGATAATTCTTTATCAGTCAGTTAATCAGTTGCTGTGGGTATTTAAATACAAATTGTATTTGGATGGGTTCATATATCACATGGGATATAGCTACTGGCTAATTGAATTGCTTCTCTTCCATCTATAAAACTGAAACATGCATATCGTATTACAACTGGAATCAGATTTCCCAAAGCAAAAGGTTAACCTTACAAATACCAAACCTGTCTGCTATGAGTACTCTGTAACAGCCTCTGGAATCCCTATTCCTAAGTCTCACAGCAATGAGTTTTTCACTGCAATACTTGTGATGCCAATGGAAAAAGGGACACCAGGAACAGCCACATGAATTGTACTTCCCAAGCACACTTACTATGAAAATTCATGTTGCCCAGCTTGCTTGGATTTACAAGCTTTAGATTTTAAAAAATGCAAAGCCAACAAACTAATAATTTATTCAGTAGGCATTCACCAATTAAATCCTACAAATCTGCTGTTGGAATGCTCAGCGGCTCTTCTACAACATTACCCACAAATTCATATGCAAATGAAAATAACAAATCAAGTCTGTAGATAATACGCACATCAAGGCTCCTTCCTTGAATGCAAAGGAAAACTTCCTGGACAGCATCTTCAGATTTGCAGAGGTTCTGCCAGATGAGTTCTGACCAAGGACAGGGAAATGTTCCAGCATCAAAGGACTTCACAGAGCAGTTCAGCCAGTGGCTCTTTCCCGTTCACAGTACTGAAATCTATATATTGTATGAGAACTGAAAAACTTAAAACAGCCAGCAACACCTTCAAGATCAAAGGTACAGCTTTGCCTTGACCTGAATCTCTACTCAGTAGGAGCTTACACTAGGCAAAGTAAGCTTTTATTCAGAAGTGTGTTCTAATAAATTCACAGCCTTCATTCATTTGGTTGAGTTTGGAACTTTGAAAACATTTAGACAAATGCATCACCAAGAAGGCATGGGCCAGGTGAGGTGACCCACCTGAAGCAGTTCCCCTGAGGACTAGCAACCCCAACAAGACCAAAAAAGTGATCGTAGAAGCATTATGATATTCCCTTCTCATCCTATGCATGCCCTGCACCACAGCACCCTCACATCAGCCTACTAAGTCATGCAATTGCTGTCACCTGGCCAGGCTAATGTGTATGGGGTAGCAGGACCAGTACTAACAGAAGAAGGAGAAAGCAGCCAAACAACTTGCCCTCGTCCCAAAACTCCTTTTCATAGCTTCTTAAACATGTAGTCACCCTAAAACTACCTGGATGTAGAGATACTTCAGAGCTAGCAGCAAATAAGCTTAGATACAAAAAATAGCACAGACATATCAACAATTGCTGTTGCAAAACAAGTAGCTCACTTCATGGGCAGTAACAAAAATTTCAAGACAGCTTTGGTCAGACATGCTAAAAAGGGAAAGAAACTGCACAGGTAAGGAATCTCACTCCTACAAGGAGCAGTCTGTATTTGCTCCTTTAGAACCCAGGAAAACTGTGCTGAAACACACACTTCTGCTGAGTCAGGTGTTAAAGCACACCTTAATGTTACTCAATAAGGACATGAAAAATGAACTGCTACATATCACAGTCTGAAACTGCCCTTCATGTCCAGTCTTCAGGCTTTCATATACCAATACACAGCTTCGTGCTTAGTTATATATGCAACAAATGCATGTGGGATATCTTTCCACATTAAAACCATTGAACTACTGCATTGATAAACAGGAAAATATACACAAACATAAGAAGAACTACAGAAATCCTAGAAAAATCAACTACCTGCAGATTCCCAGACTACATTCCAACACTGAGAAAATATAAGAAGCAGTTTTGGAGCAGAAATGAAAGAAGAATGACATCAGATCACAAATTCCGACTATGTTTTCTGCAAATTAACTGGCTGCCTCTCCGTAATAGAAATGCAACTTGAGAAAAAAGAAAGCTGTTCATGTCTCATGGTTACTGCGGGGGGGGGGGGAGGGGGGGT
>VWZU01007291.1:18810-31736 GCA_013397095.1 Sterrhoptilus dennistouni | reverse complement strand
GGAGCCCTCGGGACCGCCGTGGGGGAAGTCGGTGAGTGCGCCGGGGACAGAGGAGGAGAGGGAATGGGAGACAAGGCACGGTTTGGGGATTTTCCTCGTCTTAGGGCTCTTCTATGGGGCCTGTCTGGAGCTCAGGGTTGGGATTGTTCCCCCCCTCCCCATCCATCACCCCCATGCCCTTGTTGCAGTGTTCCAGACCGGCATGGTGGGCTACCCCGAGGCCCTGACCGACCCCTCGTACAAGGCGCAGATCCTGGTGCTCACCTACCCGCTGGTGGGAAACTACGGAGTGCCCCGGGACGAGCCCGACGCCTTCGGCCTCAGCAGGGTGAGCCCAGCCCCGAGGGGCCGCCTGTGCCCTGCCCTGGATGTCACCGGGGCTGGTGGCACAACGGGCACCGCGGGGTGGCTTGGAATGCACGAGGTGCCAGGGCGGGAATGGGGCAGGGGGACAGGGCATCATGAGTGTGGCACATGGTGGTGCCAGGACACCCTGAGTGTGGCACATGCCAGGACACTGAGTGTGGCACATGAAGGTGCCAGGACACCGTGAGTGTGGCACATTCCAGGACACCCTGAGTGTGGCACATGGTGGTGGCAGAGCACCCTGAGTGTGGCACATTCCAGGACACCCTGAGTGTGGCACATGGTGGTGGCAGAGCACCCTGAGTGTGGCACATGCCAGGACACCCTGAGTGTGGCACATGGTGGTGGCAGAGCACCCTGAGTGTGGCACATTCCAGGACACCCTGAGTGTGGCACATGGTGGTGGCAGAGCACCCTGAGTGTGGCACATGCCAGGACACCCTGAGTGTGGCACATGGTGGTGGCAGAGCACCCTGAGTGTGGCACATTCCAGGACACCCTGAGCGTGGCACATGCCAGGACACCCTGAGTGTGGCACATGGTGGTGCCAGGACACCGTGAGAGTGGCACATGGTGGTGGCAGAGCACCCTGAGTGTGGCACATTCCAGGACACCGTGAGAGTGGCACATGGTGGTGCCAGGACACCCTGAGTGTGGCACATACCAGGACACTGAGTGTGGCACATGGTGGTGCCAGGACACCGCGAGTGTGGCACATGGTGGCAGGAAAAAGTTTGACTCCAATGCTGTGGGGCCCACAGGCTCTGACACTTTGAGGAGGACTGTGGCCGGGCAGGGGGACACCCCAGCGCAGTGGGATTGGGGTGCCCTCGCTGCAACACAGAGTGTGGGGCTGTGTGTTTCCTCACCTCTGTCATGAGATTTGGAGTCTCAAACCCCTGTGACAAGGCAGGGTTGGGGCTGGGCAGAGGGGCTGCTTGGGGCCCCAGCCCCCTCCCAGCCCCTTGGCCTCCAGGCTGCCCATCCCGGGGCAGAGTCCAGCCCTGCTGGGGCCGTGCTGTGCTGACCTCCCCATGCTGAGCCTGGTGGATGTTGCTGTTAGCAGCTTTCTCCAGAGCTGGGGTGTGTGGCCTGTGCTTCTGGGAACCAGAGCCCTGATCCCATGGGATGTGTGGACCTCACTGTGGCCGTGGCTGGTGGGAGAGGTGCTGTCCCATCAGCCTGGCTCATGCTGCAGCTGTGCCAAGCTGAGGGGTCCGTGTGGGCAGTGGGCTGCAGTCCAGCAGAGCTGTGGGGGCCTGGACACCCCATCCTGGGGCTCCCTGATCCAGGGATTTTGCTGGGCTAAGGCTCACCCTCACTTTGATAGATAATATGGGATAATATGGGGGCAAGTGACAGCCCAGCACTGGGAAGGCTGGCCCTGTGCTGTGGGAATGGGGTTTGTGTTTCATGGGGTTTCTCCTGAGCTGGCGACCATCTTTTCCTTGCCCCGTGCTCACTCTCTGTGTCCTCACAGTGGTTTGAGTCCAGCAAGATCCACGTGGCCGCGCTGGTGGTGGGAGAGTGCTCAGAGACCCCCAGCCACTGGAGTGCATCCCGCTCCCTGGACCAGTGGCTGAAGGAGCAGAACATCCCTGGCCTGGAAGGTGGGACTGGGGAGACAGCACAGTAGGGTGGGGGCTGTGGGTCTGCAAGTTCTGAATCCAGACCCTTCTCTGTTGAAATTTGCCCACCTGGAGCTTGACCCTCTGTTGGCACTTGGGGGTGATGATGCTGCTGGGGGCACAGGGGTCCTGCTGGGCTGGGCTGGGCTGGGCTGGGATTTTGTGTCTCACAGGCCACTTGCAGGGGTGGACACCCGGGCACTGACGAAGAAGATCCGCGAGAAGGGGACACTGCTGGGGAAGCTGGTGCCGGATGGGACCCCCGAGGGGAGCCTCTCCTTTGAGGACCCCAACAAGAGGCACCTGGTGCAGGAGGTGTCGCTGAAGGTGTGGAGGGGAGTCTGAGCGGGGCTGGGGGGCAGCAGAGGAGGCTGTGGAGCCTCTCACTGCGGGAGGCTGGTCCCAGCAGGAGCCTGGGTGAGCCGCTCCTCTCCCCTCAGGCACCACGAGTGTTCAACCCGGGCGGGTCTCTGCGAGTCACGGCCCTCGACTGTGGCCTCAAGAACAACCAAATACGGTGCCTGTGCAAAAGGGGGGCCACTGTCACTGTGGTGCCCTGGGACCACCCGCTGGACCCTGCAGGTGAGATGGCAGTGGCTGGGGACAATCTGGGCCTCCATCAAGGGGGAGAGTGGGGGGACTGTCTGCGTGGTTGGTGCTGGGGACAGCAGGCACCCGTGTCCTGTTCAGTGCTGTGAGGTGGGGAGTCTTGGTGTCGTTGTTCCTAGAGGTTTTGGGCACCACAAGAGCAGGGCCATGGGCTCGGGGTGCCTTGCTGTGATTAGCACGGGGGACTCTGGACTGTGGTATTGGTGTGGCTCAGGGCAGGAGGCACCATGAGGGACTGGCAGGGCCTTGCTGCCTCTTTAACGGGTGTTGTGGGGTCAGAACACCAGGTTGTGACCCTGCCGGGGTGTTGGGGCAGCTACAGGCTCAGGGTGCTTCTCTGCTGGTAGCCAGGAGTGCCTGATGTGAGCCTGTGGGGATCTTGGGGTAGCCCTACTGTAATGCTGGGGGGCCCCACTCTGACCCTGCTGCTTTCTTGACACAGACTTTGATGGGCTGTTCATCAGCAACGGCCCTGGGGACCCACAGCTCTGCCAGGAGACAGTGTCCAACCTCCGCCGGCTGCTGGACGCCCCCCAGCCCAAACCCATTTTCGGGATCTGCCTCGGTCACCAGCTGCTCGCCCTGGCCCTGGGTGCCCACACCTACAAGATGAAGTGAGTGGAGGGCTCTGGAATCACTGCAGGCATGCCGGCTGCCGCCCTGCCGGGGCTGCCTGACGCTCATCCTGCCCTCCAGGTACGGGAACCGTGGGCACAACCAGCCGTGCCTGCACGAGGAGACGCGGCGCTGCTTCATCACGGCGCAGAACCACGGCTTTGCGGTGGAGACGGGCAGCCTCCCGCCCGGCTGGCGGCCGCTCTTCACCAACGCCAACGACGCCTCCAACGAGGGCCTCGTCCACCAGCACAAGCCTTTCTTCAGGTCTGCTGCAGGGCTGGGCTTGGGGGAGCTGTGGGATGGTCGCGGGGATGTGCCTTGCCTGACGCCCTCCCAGTGTCCAGTTTCACCCCGAGCACTGCGCCGGCCCCACGGATCTGGAGGGTCTCTTCGATGTCTTTGTGGAGGTGGTGAGGGATCTGCGGGACGGGCACGGCGACGCCAGGACAGGTGGGTGTGAGTGTGAGGGATGGCTGGGACCACGAGCCAAGGGCTGCAGGACAGGGCTGTGCATGGGGGTGCCCTGTCCCCAGCCTGCCACATCCTCCCCCCAGTGCGGGAGCGGCTGCAGGAGTGGCTGACCTACACCAAGGCACCAGCGGGGGACTTGGATGCAGCCCGGCCCCGCAAGGTGCTGATCCTGGGATCTGGTGGCCTTTCCATCGGGCAGGCAGGAGAGTTTGATTACTCAGGGTCACAGGTGAGTGCCCACCCCAGGGCACAGGGGGGTGGCACGGGCCACAGGGATGGCAGGGCCACCAACTGTGACCCCTCTGCTCCTCACGAGGCCATCAAAGCACTGAAGGAGGAGAACATCCAGACGGTGCTGATCAACCCCAACATCGCCACAGTCCAGACCTCCAAGGGACTGGCGGACAAGGTGTATTTCCTGCCCATCACCCCTGAGTACGTCACCCAGGTGAGCACCCCGGGGACGCTGGCTGGGAGGGGGCGATTTGGCAACGCAAGGATGCCAGAATTGGGGGATGAGTGTGGGGCTGGGCTGAGATCTGGAAAAACAGAGGACCCACCGTGGTTTCTGCCTCACCGTGCCCCCCAGGTGATCCGGAACGAGCGGCCTGACGGGGTGCTGCTGACCTTTGGGGGGCAGACAGCCCTCAACTGTGGCGTGGAGCTGACCAAGGCGGGTGTCCTGGAGCGTTACCACGTGCGGGTGCTGGGCACCCCCGTTGCCTCCATTGAGATGACGGAGGATCGCAAGGTCTTCGTGGAGAAGATGGAGGAGATTGGGGAGCACGTGGCGCCCAGCGAGGCTGCTGCCTCCTTGGAGCAGGTCTGGGGTAGTCTGGGGGGCTGTGGGGCAGGGCAGGGTCCTGTATTTCCTGTTCCCACTGTGATCCCATTGCTCCCTGCAGGCACTGGCTGCTGCTGAGCGCTTGGGGTACCCGGTGCTGGTGCGCTCTGCCTACGCCCTCGGTGGGCTGGGCTCTGGCTTTGCCAACAATCGGGAGGAGCTGGTGGCTCTGGTGAGCCAGGCCTTCACCCACACCTCCCAGGTGCTGGTGGACAAGTCCCTGAAAGGCTGGAAGGAGATTGAGTACGAGGTGGTGCGAGATGCCTTCAACAACTGCATCACGGTATGGGATGGAGGGATGGAGGGAGGCCTCTGGTCTGCTGCTGAGGGGTGGATGTAGGGCAGGGGCTGGGGGCTTGGACTGCACCTTGTCCCCAGGGAGGGCTCCCCGGTGCCTCTGATGGTGCTGGTGCCATTGGGAGCTGCACCCTGTGAACCAGAGCCCTGCTCCCCTGTGCTGGGGTGTTCACCCAGTGGAACACTCCGTGTATTCCAGTCCTGACTGGGCAGGGTGGGATGTGGTGGGAACTGGGAGGAACCCACCACGGGCAGCATGTGGAGCAGTGGGGGAACCCCAAGCCTGCAGTGACCCCCCCCCCTCCCTCTGCCAGGTGTGCAACATGGAGAACCTGGACCCTCTCGGGATCCACACGGGCGAGTCCATTGTGGTGGCGCCCAGCCAGACCCTCAACGACACCGAGTACTTCATGCTGAGGCGCACAGCCATCAAGGTGGTGCAGCACCTGGGCATCGTGGGCGAGTGCAACATCCAGTTTGCCCTCAACCCCGAGTCAGAGCAGGTACTTGCAGCTCCCTGCAGGTTCTGGCTCTGATCCCCGGCCAGCCTCGCCCTGGGGGATCTGGGTCCTGCCCCATGCTGTCCCACGAGGCTGCAGCATCTCTGGGGTGTCCCATGGCACCCACTGACCCTGCCTGCCTGCTGCCCACAGTACTACATCATCGAGATGAATGCCCGGCTCTCCCGCAGCTCAGCTCTGGCCAGCAAGGCCACTGGTTACCCACTGGCCTACGTGGCTGCCAAACTTGCCCTGGGCATCCCCCTGCCCCTCCTCAGGTGAGGTACCACCGCAGTGCGGGAGGAGGTGCTGCCCTGGTGGGACAGTCCCAGCTCTGCTGACCCCTGTCACCTCTTCAGGAACTCTGTCACCAACTCCACCACAGCCAGCTTTGAGCCCAGCCTGGATTACTGCGTGGTGAAGATCCCACGCTGGGACCTCAGCAAGTTCCTGCGTGTCAGCACCAAGATTGGCAGCTCCATGAAGAGCGTGGGTGAGCACAGGGAGGGCAGCACTGCTGGGGGGCATTTGGCAGGCACGGGATCCACCTGCTCACCCCACCTTCTGCAGGGGAGGTCATGGCCATTGGGAGGAACTTTGAGGAGGCTTTCCAGAAGGCTCTGAGGATGGTGGACGAGAACTGCGTGGGCTTTGATCATACAGTGAAGCCGGCCTCAGACATGGTGAGCACTGGGGTTTGGGTGTTCTGGGGTGAAGGGGAGAGTTGTCCACCTGCCTCCCTCAGCCACGCTCAACCCGTGTCCCGGCAGGAGCTGGAGACACCGACAGACAAGCGAATCTTCGTGCTGGCGGCGGCACTGCGGGCCGGCTACTCCATCGAGCGTCTCTACGAGCTGACCAAGATCGACCGCTGGTTCCTGCACAAGATGAAGAACATCACGGACCACGCGGTGCTGCTGGAGTCGTACCGCGGCCAGCAGGGCACCATGCCCCCCGCCGTCCTCAAACGTGCCAAGCAGCTCGGCTTCTCCGACAAGCAGGTGGCCCTGGCCGTGCTCAGGTGAGATGGTGTCAGGGTCCACAAACATACGCTGGGAACAAACAAAATGGTTTGTTTTAGGGATCTCAAAGCGCAAAAGACACAGCAAGGGACAACTCAGTTTGCTTAAAAAAAAAAAAAATGCACTTTTATTTAGTGCCCGCAATGCGATAGTAGGGAAAGAAAATAGAGAATAGTGAGAAAGATAGAGAAAGAGGGGAAGGGGGATTATAGCTACCAACGTGGAGAGTCGGAAATCCTCAAGGCGTAGAGACGCCCATAGACGGGATCTTCTCCAGTGGGGTGATCATGAAGATGTTCGGAAATCTTCGGAGTTCTTATAGGTTGGTTACCAAAGCGAGTGGCACGAAGCCAAGGAGAACCAAGCAAGTGACACAGGGCTGAGGCAGGCACCTGCGTCAAAGTTGGGTGCTCAGGAACAAGCAGCAAGCCGTACCCTTTTAGCACGGTCAGTATAGTCAGCTCAGTCCACTGTAACGAGCTCCTATTGTTCTTGCATTCCATTCTCGTGGAGATGCATATCAGTCCTCGGCAAGGCCCCACCTCAGCCAGGCCAGGGGCTCTCCCCAGTCTCTTCGGGGGTCTTGGTCTTCAACCATCGGAGCCAGTTGTGGGGCATAACACATCCACAGACAGACTCTGACAGATGGGGAGGGGACAGGCCCTGTTGTGCTCCCCGCCTCAATCCTGGCGCTCACCCGGGTTCTGTGCAGCACCGAGCTGGCCGTGCGGAAGATGCGGCGCGACCTGAAGATTCTGCCGGTGGTGAAGCAGATCGACACCGTGGCTGCAGAGTGGCCGGCCCAAACCAACTACCTGTACCTGACCTACAACGGTTCTGAGCACGACCTGGCCTTCCGTGAGCCCCACGTCATGGTCATTGGCTCTGGAGTTTACCGCATTGGCAGCAGCGTGGAGTTTGACTGGTGCGCTGTCGGCTGCATCCAGGAGCTCCGCAAGGTCAGACGGGCCCCAGCGCCCTGTGCAGTGAGGGGTGGATGTCCCTGGTCAGAGGATGAAGCTGGGAAGGGGTTGGGGGCTCTGGACTCACCTTGTCCCACCTTCCAATAGATGGGCTTCAAGACGATCATGGTGAACTACAACCCTGAGACAGTGAGCACTGATTATGACATGTGTGATCGCCTCTACTTCGACGAGATTTCCTTTGAGGTGAGGGGGCTGTGGCCCTGACAGCTGCGGGGCTGGGTGAGGGCTGCCCTAGCTCTGTCCCAGCCATCCTGCCCCGCTCTATGCTGCAGGTGGTGATGGACATTTACGAGCTGGAGAACCCCGAGGGTGTGATCCTGTCCATGGGCGGGCAGCTGCCCAACAACATCGCCATGGCCCTGCACCGGCAGCAGTGCCGCATCCTGGGCACCTCCCCGGAGGCCATCGACTCTGCCGAGAACCGCTTCAAGTTCTCCCGCCTGCTGGACTCCATCGGCATCAGCCAGCCCCTCTGGAAGGAGCTCTCCAACATGGAGGTGGGGCCCAGCAAACAGCAGAGGGTGCCCTCAGGGTGGCTTTCCGTGTGTGTGTGTGTGTGTGTGTGCTGAGGTTCCATCTCTCCTGCAGTCAGCCAAGCACTTCTGCAGCAAGGTGGGCTACCCCTGTGTCGTGCGCCCTTCCTACGTGCTGAGCGGCGCTGCCATGAACGTCGCCTACTCCGACAGCGACCTGGAGAAGTTCCTGAGCAACGCTGTGGCCGTGTCCAAGGAGCAGCCTGTTGTCATTTCCAAGTTCATCCAGGAGGCCAAGGTCCGTCCAGGAGGCTGCTCCAGCCCGGGATGCTCCCTGAAACCCCCAGCCCCTACCCCAGGGATGGGCTGTGACCGTGTTCCCGCTCACAGGAGATCGACGTGGACGCCGTGGCCTGTGACGGTGTGGTGGTGGCCATCGCCATCTCTGAGCACGTGGAGAACGCTGGGGTGCACTCGGGTGATGCCACGCTGGTGACCCCCCCCCAGGACATCACCCCCAAGACGCTGGAGCGCATCAAGGCCATCGTCCACGCCATCGGGCAGGAGCTGCAGGTCACAGGGCCCTTCAACCTGCAGCTCATCGCCAAGGTACCATCTGGGGCTGGGGACTGTGCAGTGCCAGGGGAGAGCACCCCACATCCCCAGCCCTGCCTCATTCTGTCCCCTCTCTCCTAGGACGACCAGCTGAAGGTGATAGAGTGCAATGTCCGTGTCTCCCGCTCCTTCCCCTTCGTCTCCAAGACTCTGGGTGTGGACTTGGTGGCTCTGGCCAGCCAGGTGATCATGGGTGAGGAGGTGGAGCCCGTGGGGCTGATGACGGGCACAGGCATCGTTGGTGTCAAGGTGAGTGGGGGGAGCCATGGGGCCAGGCTGGGGGTGCAAGGCCAGGCAGCCCCTGAGTGTCCCCTTTGCCCCCAGGTGCCCCAGTTCTCCTTCTCACGCCTGGCGGGCGCTGACGTGGTGCTGGGCGTGGAGATGACCAGCACAGGTGAGGTTGCCTGCTTTGGGGAGAACCGCTGCGAGGCGTACCTGAAGGCCATGCTCAGCACTGGCTTCAAGATCCCCAAGAAGAACATTCTACTGACCATCGGCAGCTACAAGGTACGTGGGGTTTAAAGCGCTGAGAGGCTGGAGTTCCCTCTCTGCCCTGAGCCAGATTGTAGGATCATTTGTAGATGGCAGGGAGAAGGAGCTCTGCAGACCTGAGATATTCTAGAGAACACATGGGTTTATTGCGTGGGTTGTGGTAATAAGGGCTTTGCCTTCAGCCACCAGCCTGGGCTGAAGGGAAGCCCCAAAGAGGGAGAGAGAGAGGATATGAGGTAAGAGAAATAGCAGGGGTAAGGGAGCTAAGAGAGCTAGGGCAGGTAAGAGGGCAGGGGTCAGAGTGGTAAGAGAGGTAAGAGAGCGAGGACCTTATTACAATACATTATATCTCCTTTTGTGTTGAATATTCTAATTTATTCTAATTTAGTGACCAACCGGCACGAGATACAAAACCTACAAACTTTGCATGCAGCCTACAAGAACTACTATATTACTATATTACCATATCATCCTATATTCTAAACTCTAAAGACTACTTACTTTTCTTATCTATTTTTTCCCTGATGCCTTGGCAGGGAGGAGAGGGGCTACATCCTTGGCTCCTTTTGTTTTCTATCCTTCAACCCATCTCCAGCTCATCACCATCTTCCTGCCTGCCATGATCACATCTCGGAGCTGCCCTTCATTTCTATTTCACTCTCAGGTTTTACACCTCCAGTATTTCTTGCCAGGCAATCACATCCATAAGCCCTTCCTGTCCCATCTTTCCCAACACCCTCTGACCGGCCCCTGGCTCGTTTCAGAACAAGAGTGAGCTGCTGCCCACGGTGCGGACGCTGGAGACCCTCGGCTACAACCTGTACGCCAGCCTGGGCACCGCTGACTTCTACACCGAGCACGGCATCAAGGTCAGAGCTGGCGATCTGCAGGGCCAGGGCCACTCCTGGGGCATTGCAGGGCCCTGACAGGGTCAACTGTGTAGAAATTTTCCGTGGATGGCAGGGACGAGGAATTCTGCAGAGCTGAGATGTTCTAGAAACACAGGGGTTTATTATTACAAGGGTGGTGGGTAAAGAGGGCTTTGCCTTCAGCCACCAGCCTGGGCTGGAGCAAAGCCCTAAAGAGAGAATGGGGAGAGAGAGATAGAAGAGAGCTGAGGGGTAAAAACAGGGTAGGAGCAGGGGAAAAGCGTGGGGAGAAAACAGGA
This sequence comes from Sterrhoptilus dennistouni, assembly GCA_013397095.1. Classification (NCBI taxonomy): domain Eukaryota; kingdom Metazoa; phylum Chordata; class Aves; order Passeriformes; family Zosteropidae; genus Sterrhoptilus; species Sterrhoptilus dennistouni. Next base: position 21,647 of record VWZU01007291.1, on the reverse strand, counting down.
GCAAGGGAGGTGAGAGAGGAGAGAGGAAGGGCCAAGAGGGGAAGAGAAGAGAGGAGGGTAAGAGAGGTGAGAGGGCAAAAGACGAGAGCGGTCACCTTGTTACAATCCATTCTATCTCTTTTTGTGTTGAATATTCTAATTTACAGTGACCAACCGGTGTGAGATACAAAACCTACAAACTTTGCATGCAGCCTATAAGAACTCCTACATTACCATGTCATTTTATATTCTGAACTCTAAAAGCTACATTTCTTATCTGTTTTTTCCCTGACGCCTTTGCAGAGTGGAAAGGCAACATTCCTGTCTTTTTGTTTTCCTGTCTTTTCACCCATCTTCAGCTCATCACCATCTTCTTGCCTGCCATGCTCACATCTCGAAACTGTCTTTCATTCCTATTTCACTCACAGGTTATACATCTGCAGTATTTCTTACCATAAAAATCATATCCATAAGTCCTTCCTGTTCCTTTCTTTCCCAACACAACTGCCTGCAGGTGAAGGCTGTGGACTGGCACTTTGAGGAGGCAGACAGCAGCGAGGCCGGTGCCCGGGAGACCCAGCGCAGCATCCTGGACTACCTGGCCGAGAACCACTTTGAGATGGTCATAAACCTGTCCATGAGGAACTCGGGGGGCCGCCGGCTCTCCTCCTTTGTCACCAAGGGGTACCGCACCCGGCGCCTGGCTGTCGACTACTCCGTGCCCCTCATCATCGACATCAAGTGCACAAAACTTTTCGTAGAGGTGGGTGTCAGGGTCTGCAAACATCTGCAGGGAACCTGATGGTTCGTTTTGGAGATCTCAAAGGGCAAAAGACACAGCAGGGGACAACTCAGTTTGCTTAAAAAAAAAAAAAAATGCACTTTTATTTAGTGCCCACAATGCGATAGTGGGGAGAGAAAATAGAGAATAGTGAGAAAGATAGAGAAAGAGGGGAAGGGGATTATAGCTACCAACGTAGAGAGTCGGAGTCCTCGAGGCGTAGAGATGCCCATGGATGGGATCTTCTCCAGTGGGGTGATCACAAAGGTTTTCGGGGTCTTTATGGGTTGGTTGGGGCGGGAACCAAGGCGAGGGGCACAGAGCCAAAGGGAACCAAGCGAGTGGCACAGAGCTGAGGCAGAAAACACCTGTGTTAAGGTTGGGTGCTCAGAAACGAGCTGCAAGCCGTACCCCACTCCTAGTATGGTCAGTATAGTCAGCTCAGTCCACTGTAACGAGCTACTGTTGTTCTTCAGTCCTCCAAGGCTCGACAAACGTCCCACCTCAGCCAGGCCAGGGGCTCCCTTCGGGGTCCCAGTCCCCAACCATCAGAGACAGTTGTGAGGCAAATCACATCCACAGACTGACAGTGGGCTGGGGCACGTGGGGGCCGTGGGTGCAAGGACAAGGAGCAGAGTTGGGTTGTAGAAATCCTATCCCATGTTGCGGGTGGTGCTGTGGGGCAGGCACCGTGCGTGGTGCCTGGTTTGTTTTTTGGGGTGCAGCTCGGACAGGCATCATCATCCTGGCCCTGCTCCAGGACTGAGGGTCCTGCTCATTTCTGCAGGCACTGGGCCAGATTGGGGCAGCCCCCCCGCTGAAGATGCACGTGGACTGCATGACATCCCAGAAGCTCATCCGTCTGCCAGGTGAGTGTTCAGCGGTGCCAGGGGGGCAGCAGGGAACTGGGACAGTGCCGGGAGCAGGGCCGGGCACATCTGCAGGCACCGTGGGGAGAGGTGTTTCCATGCTGCACTGGTGGGATGGCCCTGGTCCCTCACACCCCCTGTGGCCAGCAGCTGACACTGACACTCCCCAGGCCTGATCGATGTCCACGTCCACCTCCGTGAGCCGGGTGGCACCCACAAGGAGGACTTTGCATCAGGCACGGCAGCTGCCCTGGCCGGGGGTGTCACTATGGTGTGTGCCATGCCCAACACCAGCCCCGCTGTCACCAACGCCGCTTCTTTCGCCTCGGCACAGAAGGTGAGGAGCTGCTGCCAGCCCCGTGCTCGCATCTCCTCCCGTGCCAGCCATGGTGGGCTCGTTGCTGGTGGCAGGACAGGTCCCACCACAGCACTCACTGCCTGTTATCCTGCAGCTGGCTGAGGCAGGAGCCCGCTGTGACTTTGCCCTCTTCCTGGGGGCTTCCTCGGACAATGCTGGCACCCTGGGCCCCCTGGCTGGGGCGGCCGCTGGCCTCAAGATGTACCTGAACGACACCTTCTCCAGCCTGCGGATGGACAACGTGTCGCTGTGGATGGAGGTGAGCAGGAGGGGAGGGCAGGGGCTGGCATGGGGCAGGTCTGCTCCCAGCAGTGCTGCCCACCAGCCCCATTCCTCCCCCAGCACCTGGAGCAGTGGCCACGGCACCTGCCCATCGTGGCCCACGCCGAGCGGCAGACGGTGGCCGCCGTGCTGATGGTGGCCCAGCTGTACCAGCGTCCTGTCCACATCTGCCACGTGGCCCGCAGGGAGGAGGTGAGCGGGGAGAACTGTGGGTTCTGGGGCGGAGCACGGGGCCCCACTGTGGGTTCCCCACTAACCACGGCTCCCCCAGATCCTCCTGATCAAGGCGGCCAAGCAGAGGGGGATCCCGGTGACGTGCGAGGTGGCCCCGCACCACCTCTTCCTGAGCCAGGACGACCTGGGGCGCCTCGGGAAGGGCCGTGCAGCCGTGAGGCCAGAGCTGGGCACCCGCCAGGACGTGGAGGCGCTCTGGGACAACATGGACATCATCGACTGCTTTGCCACTGACCACGGTAACTCCCCAGGGGTGGTGGCCACGATGGGGCGGGGGAAGAAGTGGTGGGGACAACCTCCGGTGACCAGTCCCATCTGACAGCACCCCACACGC
>VWZU01007287.1:10382-22128 GCA_013397095.1 Sterrhoptilus dennistouni | reverse complement strand
CAGCACAGAGAACAGCACAAAGTGCTGCTGGCTCAGTGCCACACAGCCCAAAACCCATAAGCTGATACATTTCCATGGTCCCCTCTAAAAAAGATAAGAGTTGCTTACAGTGCAAGTAGTACAGTGACCTACATAAACACAGTTCTTTTGTAAACAGGAGTCAAGAATGGCAGGAACAAGCAGCTAACAGGGAAATGTGTCAGATTTTAATCATCTTTGGCTTTAAGCAAACTATTACAATACTCCCACACCTTTGCCCCATCCCCAACCCTTCCCTACCTACATGGAGCTCAATTGTGCCTCAAGAAAAATCTCCTCTGCAGAACAAGCATCGTAATATCACAGGACATTTGTTCTTGGTGTTGAAATGGAACAAAAGGATTTTCAGAATAAGACAGCCTCAGTTTCTCAGGAAGCACAGAAATTCACACAATGTGTTTTTAAAGAGTCAACTAAAAGTAAGAAATAATCTCATTAAATGCAGCCCAAAACTGAAACAAGTTACTAAAAGATGGAGAATCAGCTCTTCTTTGGTAAATCAGGGGATGCTACAGCACATGCCTCTGCTTGGCATCTATTTGAATGTATATTTTTGTGATGTTAAAGGAGGCAGGAGACACCTGGAGAGCAGGACCAGCCTTTCAGAGCAGGGCAAGCACAGCACTCAGGGAAAACTGAAGATGCTGGGGTATCTCAGCTCCCAGCCTCACACCCCAGGGCAAGTCCTGACCCTTCTGCTCTGACAAACCTGAAAAGAGGCAAAGTGCTTAATGGAAAACCCAACCCCTGTGAACAGCAGTTTCAAATGCTGCCAAAAGTTTTTTGGAAGATCAGAGAGGGCAGGAAGGGGGCTGGCAATTGGAGCACTTGGGTTTTGTTTACAAGCCACAGCAGAGAGCCTGGGGAACTGCAGAGAACTACTCACAGCTGTCGAGAGCTTCCCTTCGTTCTTCTGCACGTGGACAATGGCATCGCGCACCACGGAGAACAGGCTCAGCAGGACGTGCTCCATGTCATAGATGCCATGCATCCCTCTGGTCAGCCCCTCCAGAGCTCCAATGTACTCCTGCCAGAGGTTATGGATCTCCAGGACGCCCGCCAGGCATCCCTGCATCACGGCCCCACAGTAGCTGGCACAGGGCTTGGCCAGGAGCAGCCCCTGGCAGTGGGAGCAATACCACATCTTCAGCAGCGCCCGCCCACAGTCCTTGCTGAATTTCAGGTGGTCAGTAGTGTTTATCACCTCGATCCCCAGGTTCAGTGCCTGCAGAAAGACTCGTGTGGCCTGCAGGGACTTGGACACCTGCGTCATCATGGTCTTGGGGTAGTTCCCAAAGACTTTGAGGTCTCTCCTGGCCGCCCGCAGGCATTCGGTCATCTCCATGGAGGGATCGGGGAAGCCGGGGTTAATCAAGTGAGAGTAAACCAAAGGGAACAAACTGTCAAAAAATTCATTTATCATGTCATTGACGCTGATGTCAGAGCCCAGTATGTACAGAGAGATATCAGTAAAAAGTTCTCCAACAAATTTAAGGGCCTTGGGCCCCATGCTCTGGTAGTAGGTCCTAAACATGCTGTTGGTGAAGTTTCTTGCGTGCCGCACTACAATTTCGAAGGCTTCTGCAAAACAGAACAAAAACAACAACAAAAAAAAATGTTATTAAGAGATGGTGAGCTCAGAAACAGGGAGGATAATGTTCTGCCACATCATTGCTGCCAGGGCTGGCCCCATCCTGCCTGCCTTGGGTCAAACACCTGCTGGCAGCTGTGCCTGCTGCAAAACACCAGCATCAGCAGTTTCCAGGGGAAATGCATAAATTCTTTAAACAGAAGCTACATTTCAAAATGGCAAAAAAAAAGAACTATGATCTAGTTAACATTTCAGCTTTTAAAGAAAATATTGATTCAAGAGAAGGGCTAGACTGCAATTTCTTTCTTTCCTCCCTTTCATATTGATTTGAAATTAACAGGAATTCTATCCGCAGACTTAATTTAAGGCAGAGATAAATGTTTGACAAACTGTACAGTGTTTAAAATCAGGAAACAGTAAATGCTGACATTCCATTATAAAAAGGAAAATACTTAGAGGTGTTTAATCACAGACAACATTCTGACTCAACCCCCAGCAGGTACTCTGCACCAAGTGTCCCCAAAGCCACTGGGAAAGCCCCCACCGTGCTGCAGTTCTCCCAAATGCACCAGACTCACTTCAGCATTTCACCTGGGTGTGTTTCATTTGACCTGGATGTGAGCTGCTCTGTTGCCCAAAGCAATGCTGAGAGCCAGTGGTGCCATGTCCACCTGTGGGTGCCCAGCCAGGAACACACTCATACCTACCAGGTTGTCCCACACTGTCCCATGAAATTCAAGTTTTAGACAGAGACTGTCATTTTACTAGGAAAAATCACATTTTCCCATCTCCACCTTCAAAGACCTTAGGATCTTCAGCCCACGTCTCTTCCACAAGGTGAGCAGGGAAGCACAGTCGTTCCTTTAATTATAGTCCTCCTCATCAGGAGGCTTCCAAAATATCCATACCTCACTATATAAGGACAACATACCCACACACACAATTTTGCACCTTAAAGCATTAGAAGGGGAGACCATCAGTGCAAACTAAAGCCTTTTTCTTTGGCCAGCTTGCTCCACCAGCCTATGTCCCACCCTCCAGGGTACTTTTCATAAAATGCCTAAATTAATGAACAGCCTTTCAGTTCACAGGTCACTGACACCCCACAATGTAACTGCTCTCAACTCTGTCACTCTGGAAACACACATCCTGGCTCAATTTGCATGAAAATTATTCATGTTCAATAATTAAAGGGAATGTTTAATTTTTAAAGCCATAAGAGTTATTTCCCCCATTTGTTAAGGCTGGAATGCAGCTGAGCATGGCCTGACACATCTCCACAGGAGTTCAGTATCAGCACTCTCACAAGCAATGTTGGGCCTTGCTGCTCACCCTGCATAACCTCTTGCATTACTCAAGAGCTTTCAAGACCATCACAACTCCAGGACTTCCAGCTCTTTCCTCCTGGGTGTATCCTATTCAGGGATGCCTGGAAGAACAGGGTGCTGCTGCTGCACCCCACGCCAGCATGCAGAAAGCTGTGGTGTAAGCAGTGATCAGAGCTAACCAGAAATTACTGATATACTTCTGCTAACAGTCTGTCCATCCCATCTGGTGCCTGCACACCTCCCAGGCATGCTGCTGAAGCATTTTGTCCACAGTGAGCTCCAGACACTCACACCAGGACTGTCCCAGCAAGCCAAGAACAACCATCTGTGTTCCCAGGTGACAGCAATCCTTCCTTCCTCACAGCACAGACTGAGGGCTGCAGAGGTGCAAGGACACAGGGCCCCTCTCTCCCTGCCTCCCTCACCAGGACAGCCAGCATCCCATTCCTCATCCCCAGACAGAGGATGTATGTCATACAATAAGTGTGACACAGACTGGGCTCTGCAAGCAGAGCAGTTGCACTATATGAAAAGCTGATTGCACTATTATTAAAAGTTTTAAAACAAAAAAAGTCTTTTTAAAGAGGACACATGGATTACAGAACTTTTTCCCCCCACCTCTTTATTCTCAAGAGCAGCAGAACAGCTTTTGCCTCAAAAAGCACAAAGAACTTTTTGGACCAGTGGGGTTTTTTGACAGCAGTGGAGACGGTGCCAGGATTTTCATGCTGTGCCTCACCATTCGCCTTTACCCTCTTCCCTGTTAGTTTCCTTCAGAAAAAGTCATCACTCTTCCTCCTCTGTGCTTTGTCAGTTATCATCAGAGCCAAAAGACTCTTCGCTGATTAGAAAAATATTCCAAGCTCCTATGCAAACCTCCTAGGGCGAGAAGGGCTTCAGAAAGGAATGGAGAACAGTGGCCTATCAGAAGAGCATGCACACACAGTCCCGCTGCTTAAAGGTCATGACATGCACATAATTTTTATCGTAATAACTGGCTGAGAGTATCTACTTCATGCGCCTTGGAGCTTTTGCATATATCCATTAGAAAGCGCAACAGGGATTATAAAAGCACACGGAGACTCCTGTTGCCCTATTAATAGATGCAAGAAATAATAAAACTTCGTAAAAAAGAAGTCTTACACATCCAAAATCTCTCCCACCCAGCTCCCAGAGTAGTTGCTTATTCTGAAGTATTCCTTGGGAAGCGCTGGCTGCAGGAATTCCAAATCCCCAGCTGCCAGCAGCTGCAGTGACCCTCAGCCAGGATCCGAGCACTTCAAAGGGGAGGAAACTCTGTGGGTTGGTCCCCTGTGCTCCCACGAGGGATCCTCACAGGGACACAGGGGGATGCTGCATTACAGACATGACACAGGCTTCTGACCCCCCATAAAACCCAACATTTGGATAAAACCCATGGATTTGCTGCTGGTAAAATCTGCCCCACTAATAACACGGCATTATTGAAACTCATTGTTGGAGGATAATTCAATCTTTTCTCTCTTCTATTTTTTTATTTCAAGGATATTTTCAAAAGCTGCCATTTAAGGCAGCTGTTCTGCAGGTCTGGCTGCAGCAGTGTGAATACAAAGCAAAGCATCAGACTTACCCCTAACTTCAGCAGGGAAAAACACTGCACAGCTGAGCAGGGCTCACATTTTTCAAATCTCCATCACTGTAGAGCACACACACAGATGCACACACAGCAGAGTATCAGACTTGTTCCTTTAAATATATTAGCAACAAAAGAAAGGCTCAGTATAATCTCCATCCTTCACTGGATGCAGGGAGAAACACAGTGACAAAGAATGAGGAAAAGGCAGAGGTACTTAATGCCTTCTTGGCCTCAGTCTTCAGTAAAACCAGATTTTCTCCAGGTACCCAGCACCGTGAGCTGGAAGACAAGGATGGGGAGTAGAACAAAGTCCCCATAATCCAGGAGAAAAGGTCTGGGCCCTCCTACACCACTTAAATACAAATGGGGCTGGATGAGATCCACCCAAGGGTACTGAGGGAGCAGGCAGGACTCACAAGGCCACTGTCCATCATTTACCAGCAGTCCTGGTTACCCAGGGAGGTCCCAAGTGACAGGAGGCTGGCAAATGTGACAGTACCTGGGAGGGTGAGATCACCTTGAGTGCAATCACGTGGCACATACAAGACAACCAGCACATCAGGCCCAGCCCATGTGGGTTCATGGTCCTGCTTGACCAATCTCATCTCCTTCCATGATAAGGTGAGCAGCTTGGTGGATCAAAGAAAGGCTGGGGATGTTGTCTACCAGGACTTTAGAAAATACTTTGGCACAGTTTCCCACAGCATTTCTCTTGGAGAAACTGCTTGTGGCTTAGACACCTACCCAGGAAAGAGAAACCAAGGGAGCATTTGCAGGATGAGAGGCAGAGCATCATCACCAAGCAAGCACTGGTGCCCTGGTACTGTACATCTGTTGACTGCCTCAGTCAAGGGCAGTTTATCAGGATTCCAAAGGATGAATGAAACAGCTGAACCTACTCTAGACCACAGACATCAGTCACTAGTTGAAAAGCACAGTCTATTACTTATTTTTCAAGCTGGACTCTTGCTGAAGTATCTGGAGAGAATTGCTGCCCAATTCCAGCAGCCAGAAGGGAAGGACTAAGCTCCTTTCAAAGCGCAAAAATTCTCCAGAACAGAGCTCAGGGAGAGCTGCGTGGCCGCTGCAAACTGGCAATTAGAGAAAATAAATTGTAAAAGAGCATAACAGTGCCCTGAGTGGGGATTACTGGCAGGAGAAGGAAATCGCTGCATTCTCAGCCCAGATAATAAGAGTCTGCTGCTTAGTAAAAATTCCAGCTTTCCTGAGAAAGCTCGTTGGCTCCTAAGCTGCAGCAAACTTCAAAGGGGCCAGAGGAGCTCTGGATTAACCTACTGGATGCCCCAGGCTGCAGGAGGCTCCAGCCCAGCCTGCCACTTGATGGGTTTATTTAAGAGATTATGTGATGCAGTTGCCCGAGCCACCAGGAGCTGGTACAAGTGACCCCAGCAAGCCATTCCCACACAGCATCCCACTGGAGGGGGGTAGAGCCAAAACCTGATGGCAGCTGCAGAGCTGGGGCAGAGACGTGCACCTCCAATTCCAAGCTCAGCAAGGGATGCTTCACAAGCAGCTGAAGGTGTTTGGAGAAGTGAAACAAGGCCTGTCCTCCTTCTGCTTCCCACATCAGCTCACCAAAGACCAGCACCACACAGAGCCACCTCCACACACCACTGTGACCACTGAGAGGAGGGACAGCAGGGTCCACTTAGGCACCAGGACATGCCATAGGCTTCATGCTGCCCCTCCAGTGATGTGCTGCTCTGGTTTTGCTGTAAAGACAAGCTTTCAACAGGGGCAGCTGCCCTTCTCTGGGTGTCACATGGCACAGCAGTCAAGTCCTCTTTGGCCAAGGCTCAGCAAAGGTGAAGGGGCTGCACTCAAAACCTGCTGCACCAGCAGCTCATCGTCCATGGGCACCTGGGAAGGAAGCAAAGACAGGAAGAGGTACAGGACTGTGTGACCCATGGACCCCTCAGCACATGCTGAGCATTAGAAGGCATTAGAACTGCACCTACAACATTGATTTTCCTGTTTCTTGACATCTAGACACATAAACCCTGCAAACATAAGCTCTCTCTGAGCAGGGAAGATCCCACCATGGCTACTCCTATTTACCCTCTGGAGCTGAGCTCACAAGTCCCATTTGCACTTTTGTGAAGGACTGTTTGCTTAAAAACTTGCCTCCCCACACACAGTCTTATCTTGACCACAAAGATATCTCTTCACAGTGGAGGAACTACAGCCTTTGCTATTCTACTACCAAGAGCCAGTAACAGCAAGGCACAGGAGTTTTTGAGGAGAGAAAACCAGGCAAGTAATTCTAGACAAGGTCATGGTGTCACCACCATTTCCCTACACCCTCAGAGAACTCCAGGGCCATTTCCTCCAGGAGTGGGTGGCAGAGTTGTGAACCCTCACACACTATCCCAAACTGTAAAATTAACAGAAAAGTGATTTCCATGCCACAGAAACCTCCCTGGAGGTCAACACAGATCACTGACAGTCAGCTGAATTTCCCTCCTCAGATGATGATGCATTTTGTGATTTCCTGCACCTTCCCCAGGATGCTGCTGCTATGGAGCACTACAGGCTGCAAATGTGGCACACAGTAATTCTCTGTCCTGCACATGGGGCTATTTTCAAATCTTACCAGCTCCCAAAATGCACTTTAAATGCCTTTTATGTATGAATGTGCTCCTCCTCTCACAATGAATCTCATCTATGATGCAACTACTCCAGGGCAGCAAGTGACCCAGCTCCTGAAGCTCAGTGAATTTGCTGAAGTCTTTCTTTTAGGCTTTGATGGCTCCCCTCATGTCCTGGATTTTCTCCCCAGGCCTGTCCCTGGAGGGTCCCTGCTCACAGTGACACCAAATTCTCTGCACAAGGCACAGCAATAACTTCAGGGGTCAGAGAGATTCTGGTCTGGCCAGATTTCACCTGCCTTGGCTCCACCTGATCTCTGATTCCATGCTGATGGCAAAACTTCTTCCTTTGCTTCTCAGGACACAAGTAACAAATCAGGAGAGAGCTTGGCACTGGAATCTCTCAGCCCACGGGAATCATTTTCACCCTGAGACAAAAGCATGGGTATCCAGGCAGGACACTGGAAAATTAATCCGTTCATTAATCTGTTCCCAATGCAATCACTGCATTTCCTGCAGGCCCAAGGTTCCCAAACCCTTAAAAATCCCTTACATCTAAAAGCCAAAACTGTTCAGCCCCTCAAAAACACCAGCAACCTTCATGGACTGGAATTCAAATGTTCATCAACGAAATGCTAAAAAGTTGGGGTGTTTGTAAGCTCAAACAAGTATTTTTTTGACCTGGCTCTTGCTGTGACACTGCTCAGAAGTGGCAAAAGAATCCAGAATAATTCTCATGTGAGTGAGTTCTAAAAAGAGGAAATGCTTCTTTAATATCTCCAATGAATCAGACAACTTCAGCCTCATCACAAGAGCCTGTGTTCCCAAAACACAAGAGAGCTCACCAAGGGAGGAACAACTGTTTGCAATAACGTCCTGGCTGCCACAGGCACTACTGGTGAGATCAACCCCAAGTCATTTTTCAAACAGCAGGTAATATTTATTTACCAGCTTGGAAAAGGTTTGCAATATATAGAGCAGAAAGGAAACAAAATCTAAGAGAATTTCCCCTGGCAGCAATGAGAGCAGCCTCCAGATTTGTTCCATTATGATTTACACTACACTGCAAGTTTTTAACAACATTATCTGGAGACAAAAGCTCTTCTAAGCAGTATAATTACTTTTGTCTATGACATTACAAAACCCATCAGATGGTGCTACTGCTGCTCTTACAGGGTTTGTTTCACTGAGCACATTTGGGTTTAAAGCTTAGGAAATGCTTTTTTTTCCAACTATGATACAGCCTTTTGGATTACTTTTACAATATTGTCACAAAAAAATTACGGTCTCAAGCTCCCAAGCTTATGAGATTAGCTTCAAAGCATTAATAATAAAAAGTAGAACAGTTTCATTATTCTCTCTTCTTAATTTTAAGCCATTGAGGTTTGCACTTTTTACCTTTGCTCTGTCAGCACCAGTCCAAGAGAGCAAAGGTCCAGTCTTTAAGTGAGACAGGGCTCCTTCCAGCTCCATGCCCACTGCCTTCACTCCCACAGCAGCCAAGTTACAAGTTTCCAAGCCAGTGTTGCTCACCAGCCAATGCCAAATCCTTTTGCTTTTGTCAAAAAAAGCATCTTCTCCTAATTATCTGTTTCTATCAAAACGCCAAGCTCCAAAGCCATTTATTTTTAATTGTTCATCTTATGTAGTGCCCTGGCAGTTTGAAATACACTCCCTGAAGTTTCTAATAAAAATACTGTATGATCCATCTCATTATACCCACTCAAACTGCCCTGAAAATACGCTCCTGTTCCAGTCCAGGTAACAGTCCAACTGTTACACAATTAGTCACACTGTGCTTCTCCCATTTAATATTTATATCCTGCACACAAAAATCTTTGTTAATGCAGACAGCAGAGCTCACCAACACAAGCTGCTACCAGCCCAGAAGCAAGGAAACAAGAAATGCTGGTGCTCACAGCTCCCCATTTCCAACCAGCCCCTCCCCTGGACCAGAGCACCTGGAGGGAGCTCAGTGCAGTGCTCTGTAACCCAGACTGGCATCCACAAGTCATGACAGCAGCAGGCAGGGTCAGGGGTGCTGGAATGGACCACAGACAAGCAATATATTTTGAGGGGTACCAGGATGCCTTTAGAGATCCCTAGAGACCCTTGGGAGTACCCAAGTCAACACAGGAAACCTACACTTCAAGTGGAAGTTTAAAAATAAACAAAACAAAAAAAATCTCACAGCAAACACCTCACAAGAATGACTCTGCAGTAAAATCTTTTCTGGGGCTTCATGACTGAACACATGGCCTTGACATTTTTTGATTAAATATTGGTTGCACATCCATTGTGCAATTTGTTTTCCTGAGCATCAAGAAAGATAACGCTTTGTGCCATGACAGATGTGTGAATGCTTAACAGGTTCCTGAAAATTTAATAAAGACAAAGTTAAAAATGCAAACAGTCGAGGCTGGTGCAAGTGGTGGATGAACACAGTTCTTTATCAAAATCAAAAGGCAAGAGGAATAAGGACCTGGAGCAGCAGGCTCAAATCAAGCCTGGGAGCACAAGCTGGAAAAGTTAAGAAAGAGGATGCAAGAGGCTTCTGCAGGTAAAAGGTCACTCTGGTAGAGGTAAAGGTTGTGCTGTAACCTGTCAGATGGGAGGAAGATGATGATAATCTCTCTACGCCTCCCATGCCACCATCCTGATGCTGAAACCCACATAAGGCCTGGGGTTCAAGTTCAAAGTTCACTTTCACCACTTTTTTTATCCCAAACACTTAATTTATTTGCTCCCAGTCTCTCCAATTTGCTGCAGAGACAACAGGCTCCATCTATAACACTTATTTCAAGACAGGTGCTCAGCCAGGGAGCACAGCCTTGTGCAGCAGGAATAGCTACAAAACCCTTGGGAAAAAGACCTCTCTGTCCTGGGTAACTGAGCAGATATCACAGACCCAAGCACTTTACCACTGCAAAAGCACATCTAGGATTGTTTTGTTTTAATTTTTTAACACAAAGCAGATTCCCCCCCAAAAAAACCCCAAACAAACAAAAATCTCTAACAAAAACCAAACAAAAAACCCCAAACAAAAGCCAAACAAAAACCTAACAAAACAAACAAACAAAACAACAACAATAAAATCCCATTATTTGGTCACCCACACAGCCTTATTTTACTAATTGGAGGCTGCAACATCCACCTAATGGGGTTTTCAAGATATCAAAAAAGCAGCATACCTCTTCAAAGATGAATGACAAGCCACACATATCAAGCAGAGGGCAAGTGATTTCATGCACTCCCACCCAAATTTACAAGCCAAGCATTTCTAAAGACCAGGACACCAGTTAGCATAGTTCTTCCATTTATTTTAAACTAAAAGTTACAAGCAACTTCTGAAAAAATGCAAGCCTAGCAAATTCCTTTATTCATCAGAATAAATGAAGATGAAGCAAGCCACCAGGTCAAGTTGAGCTTGTATTCAAAGAGTCGAAAAAAATTCTTTGGAAGTGCATTGGTCTCAGTAACTTTAGAGTGAGGCAGATCTGAGATGGGCTTTCCAGGCTCCCTTTCATTCCAGAGGGCTTTTATCAGCCTGTTAAGTCTCCAACAATAGAGAGCAGACTATTTATTTAAGCAGCAAATTCCTTCCTTAATAATCTCTCCTGGCCAAATTCTCTTTAAAGTTATCTCAACTGACTGATGAAAAGCAAATGGCAGAAGATCACTTCTTGATCCCTATAGTAACACGTAGAACTTGCACTTATTTCAGGGCACCTGTTGACCATCCTTTAGTCACTCCAGCCCCTTTATTTCCGTTATCAGTTTCCCACCTGTGCCGGCAGAACTTGGAAAAGCCATTTACCCAGTGACATACAGCAACCAACATGGTTGTAACTCTTCCCCCTAAGGAGTGACTGTTTCCAAGACACAGAACAATGTCCAGGTTCTCCAAAGTAATTTAGTGATTTTCAAGCCAGTTTTGTCTCAAGACACTCCAGAGAAAGACAAAGGTTTGTTTCCAACATGGTAATAAGACCATGGATGACCTCAGGAGTACACGAGCAACCAAACACTGCAATGCTGCCTGGCAGCACCTGGTCCACTGAGCATATAAAGAATATTTTAGAATATTTTAGCAGTATCTTGCTCAACAGGGAGCAGGGTACCCAACCCCTTCCTGTCTGAAACATCACAGGGACTGACACAGGACACCACAGCCACAGGAGCACCCCTGTAATGGGACTCAGGGCATGCTGGGCACAGAAAGCCCAGGCACCATNNNNAGCCCAGCCACAATCTCCAAATATAAAAAAAAAAAAAAAAAAAGAGAAAGACCTAACCACAGCCCCGGTTTCTAAGTTTCTAGCCTTAGCACTTTCCAAAAACTAGACCAAATTATTCGCTTCCTTCCTCTGTGGTACCTTGAGTGGAACTCCCCGAAAACACCCGTGGTTTTGGTGATGGGAGGCTGGGTACTGTTTTGTTTGTTTGTGAGGGAGGAGTGGTTTGATGGGTTTTTGGCTTGGATTTTTTGTGGGTTGTCTTTGTTTGTTTGAGCAGGGGTTGTTTGCTTGGCTTTTTCAGGGGGTTGCTGGTTTGGGGTTTGTCT
>VWZU01007287.1:0-10341 GCA_013397095.1 Sterrhoptilus dennistouni | reverse complement strand
TTTTTTTTGTTCTCCTTGTTTGACTGGTTTTGACTTTGTTTTCTAATTTGGTGCATGGGCAGGTCCCAGCCCAGGGAGGAAGCAGAAGATGGGACAACACATCCTGGTGGCACCAGCTGAGCCCATGGCTGGTCCACACCCAGCATCCCACATGGCTCCTGCATCCCGCTCCGTCCTGGCTCAAAGCCCTGGTTTGATTAACACTCATTTTACAAGGAAGATGTTTTATCATCTCCTTATTCCCCCCTGTGAGAGTGAGGCAACCATTGTAACAGGAGCACGAGATGATAATTTGGCTCTCAAGAGCAAGACTCACAACCACAGCTGCCAGGAATCGATCGGAGGCTCCGCTGCCTGCTCCAGAGAGGCTTTCCTTCAAGAGCATGAATAATCCTCTGCAAAGTAATGGCACTATTCATCTCTGGAAAGTTCCTCACAGGCTTAAATCCCTTGCTGAAACACGGGGGCCGCGTGTTCCGCTGCGTTCCCAGTAAATTAAAATTCAGCTTGTTCTTTTTTTTCTGAGGAGGAACACAGAGAGTATCGATCAATAAATTTACCAAAAGTTTTATGGCAGCTGTTTTTCCCCAGTAATAGAGCAACCACTGCTCAGACATGGTTTAACGCATAATCTCCAGATCAATATAGCTTTTGATTTATAAATAATGCTAACAAAAGGAGCAAGGACAAATATGCCTGGGAAAAAAAATAAACAGCTTTTCCAAAGGGTACTTCCATCATAGTCCTCTCAAAATAAAGATCATGTATTTCAAAGGCTGCATGTGGAAACCAACACAGAATACATAACCTCCAAAGCTGGAGGTTCATCTTTATCATTACACTGTTCTGACTTGCCTGTTCTGCAGCTCTTGGCACACGTGACCCTCTCGGTGTCGTTTGTTAAGTATCAGCTGCTCATAATTCCAAAATCCCCTTTTTCCCAAGGTAAAGTTGCCACCCAGAGAGAACTCCTGTCTGAACACTGCCACACAAGGTCTATGTCCATACTTCAAACGTTATGTCTGTTATGGAGTCTTTCTTAGGTATGATAAACACAGGTCAGAAAAGACTGTAAATCTTGACAATTTTTTCAATTACTGTGCATGTTAAAACGATGCCACCACAAATAGGTTGCAAGAGATATGCTGGAAGATCTATTAACTCACTGTAAATCTATTTAAGTTGGGAATTCATGCCTTGCAGAATTTTACCATTAGTCCTGAGAATTAGTTTATTGCTGGACAGGGAGGGCAGAACCCATGAGGGTCATTTCAAAGACACACTGCATCATGGCCTGTCTAAAATGGCCCCTCTGCAGTTATTTTATTTTTTAGTGAGCTTTTGAGTAAGTGCTTGCACACTTCCCTCTACAGACATCCTCTGCTGAATAAGAAAAGGCATCACCTTTTTCTAAACCTTCACATTGCTTCTCCTCCCATCCATAATCTCCTCTGCCTGTGGAAGCACTGACATATTTGAGAGGTTATAACAATTTAGGTGCAATTATTCAGTTGCTTTGGGAATCAACACCTGAATTTTTTGTATCCATGGAGAAAAACCAAGGGGGAAAAGAGCTCAGGCTAAAATACAGAGAATTCTGATCCAAAGACAACTGCCTTTCCCTAAGCCAAGCCTACCATGGCTCCTGCCAGAACAACACTTCCCTTTGAAAAGCCATTTGTCTTTCACTTCTTGTCTAGAACCAAAAATTTCATTTCCTGTCATGTTTGCACTTAACTGACTGGCTCAAGCACGTCAGAGATGGATCCTTTTTGATAACAAAACAGTTGGAGTTTTAACAGCCTCTAGAAATGAAAATGCAGAGCAAACCCATTTTCTACTCTCTGAATTGATCATTTGCTGCTTGTGGGAAGTGGTGGAGTCATCATCCCTAATGTGTTCAAAATATGCATGGACATGACACCTGGGGGCATGGTTTAGTGACAAACACAGAGGTGTTGGGTAAATTGTTGAACTCCATGATCCTGGAAGTCTTTTCAGACCTTAATGATTTTGTGATCTGACTTCCAACCTCCAGAGTCCACGACAGAGCTCAGCTCCAGCACTATGCAGCACCATGGAATGGAAAAGATCCTTGGGAAGAGAGAAGGGAAGACCTGTATGCTTGTGTCTGGCACCCAGAAAAAAGCTTAGCTCTCAACATGGGGAAAGAGAGGTGAGCATCCTCTTTGCAGACAGTATCCCATATTTATATCAAAATCCATTTTCCTGTTTGAAATAAATAGCATTCCAGAAACATTTTTTTCCTTTCTCCAAAGTTTTCAGCTTTTCACACAAGACCCAAAGACCTTGGAAAGTCCCTTTCCCAAGGTCCTTCCTGAAGGACCCTTAGAACATCCTGACCCTGAGCCAGGGCAAAAAGAACAAAGCACCAGGGCAGTTTGGCCATAGCTGATGGGCAGATTACACTTCCATCTAGGGATATCCTGAGCCCTCAGCAGAGGGACCTGTGGAGGTAGGGAAAGAGCTGGAGTCAGCAGAAGAGCAACAATTCCCTAGGCATCCCTGCATCCCCAAAAACACTTCTGGAAAACGCTTAACCACAGTCACGTTGCAGCACTGTGGCTACCCTTTGTAATTTCCCATTACAAACACTTCACAGATTCCCTGGAACTCGAAGGCAGCTGAAAGCAGGTGAAGAAAGCTGAGACAGGCTCTCAGCACGCTCAGGGAGGCTCAGTCCATGGCTCAGTGAAAAGCTGCCAGCGATCAGACGGGACGGACTCGCTCCACTGCTGACACTCCTCTCCAAATTCAGTCCACTCACCGTGACAGATTTCGGAAAAGCTCCTCCTGATGTCCAGAAGCAGCAGCTCATAGCAGGCCCCCACAAACACCCAGCATTTCTTTAAAGGCTCCAGAGTGGGGCACAAAACAACCTTTTGATTTTCCCTCATACACTCTGCTCCTGCTGAGCCCAAGGCTGCACTGCAAACCTCCCTCCTCCTCCTCCTCCTGTTACCAATTTGACAGCATTTTACATGCTCAAGAAACCTGAAGTGTGATGAAACCACAGTGGCAAAACTCAAACTGGCAATGGAAAAAAGCATTTTCCAGCCCAGGGTGGCTGTGCAAGGAGTGTGTTAAAAGCCTTCCGGAGCAAGAGCCATTAAATTCTGCAAACATGCAGCTCTCTGCTGGACTGCCCCAGACATCAACCCCCCTCCCTCTGCCTAGACAAAGGCTCCATGGACGCCAGGGCTGCAGAATCTCCCCATAAACACTTTCATTTTAAGCCAGTTTAACTGGGAAAAGGTCAACACCAGTAACAGCACAACATGTGTTATCAGTTAAACAAAGTTAGCAGCTATCAGTTAAACAAAGACCACTTAGACAAGCCAAAGCAAAGATCCTCTGTATTCCAGGCACCCAGATGCATCTCTAATACCCTACTAAGCCTCTGTGTTTTATGTGCAGTCTCCAGGAAGTCTGCATTGGGTGTTTTTAATCGCACATGAATGAATTAACCATCATTACCATGAATTAAACAGGCTACAACTTAAAAAAAAATAAATTTGGTAACAATATAAAATGCTGGAAGTGTCATCTACATCTCTGCTGCCCAGAGCCACTGCTGTGCTGCTGATTTGCCACCATCAAGCACTGGCTAAATTATCATCCAATTTGTATATACAATCAATAGTGTATTTTTCTTGCCCAAAAAGATCAAACAGAGATACCTATTAAACCAACCTTTAGTAAAAATGATTGCTTTTTGCAAGGTGAATATTTTCATACCTTATCATTTAAGGCACATAAATACCATCTGGGCTCCAACTGGCACGCTCCCCACTTCAATAAGTGACATTTGTAGCAAAGTTTCACTTTTGACAAAGGCCAAATATATTCCCAACCACTGGAATTGCTCTCAGAGCTTGCACGATCTGCTATTTTCTTGCAGCCCCAGCTTTGGACAGAGCAGATTACATAAAGACCTCAGTTTACAATTAAAAAACCAAAACAATCCAGCCCTTGCTGTTGTGGGAAAAGGCTTGAAACTGTGACCTGTAGCGCTGGCAGACAAGAAAAGTAAATTAAGGAAAACCTCACAGTGTATCATTTTTCAAACTTACCAATTTTAATTCCGATCACATTGTTCTTAGGGCTTCAATCATGATTTTGTAATGCCTCGAGGTTATGGGAACTGAAAACCACATGCTTCCACTCAAGTGAGACAGCAAAACATTTTGCAAATTCATCTTTCCTATGAAGACACTCATGTTCCATCCTCATCTCTATTTCCCTGTTAAAACAAAAATATACCCAAATCTTCCAAAGACTGACTAGCTTAAGATACAGTGCCATAAAACCCCTGAGCATTTTCACTCCTTTTCTTTCCAGGGCATCAGTATAACCCTTCCCTGATTTGAGAGAGTCACAGCCTTTTTTACCTTTATATATTAACAAAGCCAAACAGTTTTAAAACATGAGCATCTCACCCTTCCCCATTTCCCAGGCTGACATGCCATTTTCCCCCAGACCTAACACGGGGTATACAAGCACAAGATGCCATTCCAAAGAGCCCCAAACCACAAATGATTCCTCCCAGATGGAGGAGGAATGGAAATTCAGCAGCACTGGAAATTCAGAAGCATTTTCCCCACAGGCTGAGCAGCACCAGAGCCAGGACCCTGCAGGGGTTGGGGCTCCCCCCCATCCCCAGCACTGGGGTGTGATGGCAACCCCAGAGCCAGAAAGGAAAATTAGGGAGAAAAAGCTAATTTCCTTTGCTCTTGGATGAATTATTAGCTGCAGTTCCTGTCCTAAAACAAAGCATTTCTGTTGGCTTAAACAGCATGAAAGCACTGCAAACTGAATAGGGAAAAAAAAAAAGAGTAAGTGGCAGGTCTGTGTTTAGCAGTGCCAGTACTTTGACCCTCATACAAGAGGAGAAATAAATAAGAAAAAGAGTATTACAGGAAATATTGAGGGCTTGTCTCTGAGCTCTGCCACCCTCACTTAACAAACAGAACATAATTTTGATTCCTCACTGTTTTCTGTGAAAGGGGACTGGGAGTCCCCACAGCTGGTTTCTCAGCACGTGCATCTCAAAGTTTTTCTCTCCATCAAGAAAGTGAAGTAGACAGCAACATCACCTAGATGGTAGAAACAAAAAAGTAAAGAAGCAGAAGCTAAATTGCTTCCTGTCCTTCCTGTTCCTGTGCAAGCTCACTCCTGCATCAGTCCACTCTTTCTCCAGCCCAGACCCGAAGCCTTAAAACCCTGTCTGCAGAGAGAATTAGCCTGGATTTATTGCAAACACCTCCTCTGGACACTTGTAAAGCAATCTGAGAGCACCTAATGGATTTAGGATTTAGCTAAATTGGTGAAACACAAAAAAGAGATTAAGAACACAGTCAATCACAAGCAATTGAATTAGCACATCTTTTAAAAGCTGCGGCCATCAGCAAGGTCCAGGAATAACTAGCAAGGAGGGGAAAAGTGGAGCAGAAATGCAGGGCAGAGAATGGGATTTCAGCCAGCATTGCAGGGACACAGAGCTCTCCATTCCTGACATGGGAAACCCTTGGCACAAGGAAGCATTTGGTCCAAGCTCACCTGTAGAAATGAAAGCTCACATTACTATTGGCCATTTAACTTCGGAAAATGTATTCAAAGAGAATGAACAAGTTTAAAACAGCACATTGCTGGATGCAGAGCCATTCCCATAGATGACCATCTATATGGATACCTTCAGGATCCAGCAAAGACCTTAAAGGATCGTCTCACAGCCTTATCTGACCTCACTATGTCACACCAAATTGTGTCCCAAAAAACCCCCAAAACACTACATGAGGCTGTGTCCAAGAGTTTCCTGTGCTCTGAATGTGCAAGGTCTTTTTGGAGTGTGGCAAGGCACCTTTTTTTCTCAGGTTTTATGGCATCTTTCCATGTGTTGCCCTGAGTCTTCTTCCCCTCCATCTCCACTCCAGCACACTCCACTGGGGGATGCAGGGGAGCAGATTGCATACCAGCTTCTCTCCCTGCTGGCACTTCCTTTCCAGCTGGGCTGAGACACGGTACAGGGAGGTCTTTGGGTAGCAAAAATTGAATCAGCTCAGGGAATTTACAGCAGCAACTCCATCAGCTCTCAGATGACTTGGCACCACCTTGCACTGGCTGCAGCATCTTCCAGCCTAACCCCCAAGAAAAGGCTCATGAACAGATTTACCATAAAACAGTCTTCTTTGTAGTCCAGGAAAAAAACATGAACCATATTCTGGTTTCCTGTTCACAGGGACTCCACACAGGAGCAAAGCCAGTCTCTTCTTACCATGCTATCGATCACATTCCTTCCTGCAAGATTTGTTTCCAAGAGAACAGAAACACTGATAACCTTCCTGCTAATGACCTGGACCTGCACATCTTCAGTTCAAATAAGTCCTAGATTATTTCTCTTAGTCCTCACCAACATACCTTCATTTCAGGAGAAGCCATCCATACTCCTCAGTCTCAGAATAATTCTTCTTCAAACAAGTTGCAATAAAAGGTTTCCCTCCAGCTCCAGTATCATGTGAGAACAAAAGTATCCAAATATTTTGGCTGTTTGAATTATATAATGATAGCCTGGCTTATTGCTTCATCTTGTATCAAACTTAGCGAGGCTTCCAGGCATTTACACCGCCAGCAGAACTTCCCTTACTGTAAAATCTTTTTTATTGACAATTCAATCATGTCAGGTTTGGAACAGCAGACGCACTGATTTGATCAGCTATCATTGGATTTACAATATATAAATGACAGCATCATATCTGCCCCACGTCGCAAGCAGCTGCCTTTTATCGATTTATATTCTGCTAGCAAGGAAGAAAAATTGCAGCACAATGTAGTGGTATAGTTTCAGATCAATACCAATTTTTTTCTTAATGACACGAAGGCCAAGATAAGGACAGCATAAGTCAAAGCCAGACAGATCAAATTTCCCCGATATCCCTTTCAATTACTGAGGAACATACGCAGGGATATGTAACATTAAAGCTGAGGGGAACATTATCAAAACACTTTAAAATTACAACAGGCTTACAAGGCTGCCTAACATCCCCACAGTCCCTGGGAATCATGATGGAGGACCCTGGGCTGCCCAGCTCCATCAGCCCAACCTGATGCCTTGCCAGCCCTTGGAGCCTGAAGGCTGAGGCTTCCCTGGAGAATGTGCAAGACAAACTCTGGCTCCACATGGAAAGGGACACTGCTCTGGTACTAAAAAAAGTCAGTAACAGTCATGGTTCCTGATATCTGCTCCACGGCCACAGCTTTGGCAGTGCCCAGGGCACCAGGGTGCTGGCATGGGGGCCCTGGTGTTCTGGGTACCACTAAAATGTTACCAAAGAATAGGGCAAAAAAAGCAGCAAATGGCATTTGTGTATCCCTCCTGCCTCCTCTCCTTGGTTTAGCTCCTCTCCTCTGGATAGCCCAGAGGCAACAGTGATGGTCCTCAGTGCCACCTGCCCGCCCCTCAGCAAGTGGTGCTCCTCTCCCCTCCTATGGAGTGAGGAGGAGAGAAAGCAGATTTAGATCCTGTCCCACACTTTGTCCCAGCCAGCCTGATCCCTGTTGAGTCACAGCCTGAGGATGTGCTCCTCTTTCCAGCACCCTGCACAGTCCAGGCTCCACGTGCTCCAGGCACACTTCCAGATGCTGCACAGAGCACCAGCACAGGCTTCAGGATTGGGACTCTTTGAGACCATGCGTCCCTCTTTAAGAGTCCAACTCATCAATAATAGAAAACTCCTAATTATTCCACTAGTGCCAGTATTTCATAAATCCGGTTGTTGCTTAATGAGAAGTTATGAGCAAGCACTTTCTTCATTAACTCTTCTGCAAGACACAGAAACAGAAACTTAAACCCTCCACGCTCAGGCAGCTTAAATTCCCATTTTTAATTGGCAGCTGGAAAGCAGCACTGTCATGATTTATACCTCTTCTGTACTCCAAGTTTTGATAATTACAAGTTCTGCATGGCTTGTGATTAATCTATTTGCTCTGTATGAATTAAAAACCCAAACACGTTTGGAAATGAAAATTCATGTGCTGGCTCAGATACAGGCAATGGTGACAGTGAAGTGACCGAGTCAAATTGGCCTAAGGCTGTGGCTGAAACAACAGTGCCCAGGATCAGCCCTGAAAACTAGTTTGGGAGATTTAAAAAAAAAAAGAAAAAAAAAAAGGTAGTTAAAAGTTTTTTCCCTCCTCACTCCTTTTCTGGAGGCAGAAAGGGGCGGAAGCACTTAGATAATTATTAATTTATATGACCTTGCTGTGTATGCATTCCTCAGCTCTTTAAAATGCATTTAGAGCAGCCAGTGTAAAGAGCCATTGAGCCAAGAGTGTGCACAGGCACACGGTTGGAGAGGTGACACAAATGTAAAAAGGTAAGTGGGAGGAAATCAAACGGTTCCCTCTGACTATTCCCACAAAATTAACTGCCCCTCCCTTAAGTGCTGCGGGCTTTTGGTCACAGTGACCTCACACACAGGGCTGACCACTCCAGGCAGGCAGGACCACAGAGGTGACCAGCCCTGGGACACCTGGGGGACACATTCAGGATGCCCAGAGAGGGGCAGGGGTCACTCACTGCACGGATGCAGCAGAGCCCATAAAGGACCTGCTGCTCCCACTACCTGATACTCCCACCCAGGCACACACACAACAGGTTAGAGCCAGCTGTGCCATGTCACAGCTCAACGTGGTGATACTGTTCTGCTCCTTGTGCTGCTCCACAGCCTGCAACACCAAGGCTTCCAAAGACAAACAGGACACAGGGTTTAGGAGGCACCAGCATTCTTTCCCAAAACCCCAGAAACTGGTCCCTAAGTTCTTGTGGCAGGTGTGCCTAAGCCAGTCATGTAGTATATGCCAACTGTATTTGAGATCATGAACCTGTATTCACATCTTTTTCAGAGCTTTAATTGGTTTACCTGGCTTATAAAATAAGCCTCATTTGAATATATTATTTGTCTCAATTTTATAAACCTCCACAGCAATTTCACACCTTGAGTAGATGTGACCCAGCCTCAGCAGTCACCATCTGCCCACCTGGAGACTACAGACCCCCATTTCCAAATTCTTTTTCAGAGAACAATTTCACATTTGGGTTAACTCTGGGAGTTTTTTCCTCCCATGCATTTCAAGATCATTACAATCCATCCTATAAATCAGCCTGTCCTTTTAGTGTAATTGTTCTGAAAAAAAATGTCATGTAGCTGTGAAACTTTTCACTCAACAGTGGCCAAGCTCCAAAAGCAACTGAAAAAATGTTACTTCCACTTTGAAAAACAAACATTGATTTTTAATTACCTTAAAGGATGAGACAATTTCCAATTCTGTTGAGAGATTACTTCTTTGGAATAAATATTTATTGATACCTACATCTCACCTACTTAGTAATTTACTTTCTTAAAAATATGCACATTTTAAAACGGGTTTACTTTTTCCGCCATCATAAAAAATGCAGGCTGCATTTCTCATTCATGAGAGTTTAATTTTTTATCTGCCATCTCAGACAGGTTCAGGCTGCATTTGTGGCTAGGACAGGCATGAGAAAAAAAACTTTACTTTTAGAAGAAAGACTGGGAAAAAAAAAAAGCTGAAATAAACTCTCAGTCTCCCCATTGTGTTTGCCTCAGAGAATCCCACAAGTCTTTGTGGCAGCAGATGCAATTTGATGTTCATACCGGGTCCTTGAGTCACGCTGTTCCCAGAGCACATTAACTTGACATTTAGAGATACCGGTTTTTAAAGCCATTTGACTATTAAGTTCCTGACTATTTCTGGTCCTCAGGGCAGTAAGAGGAGCAAGGGTGGTAATTAATTTCTCCCCCATCAGAGAGAGAAAAAAAATTCAACCTCAAATAAAAGCTTTTCCTGGAAAATGACAAAACATATCCCACAAACACAGCAGCGGAGACACAGAGCAACCACCATCAGCTACATCTAACAGCCCACATGGAGCCTGCTCCAGGTTTTTTGGGTGCACCTTTCATGCAGAGCACACTGGCTTGGGCTCCACTGCTCGCAAATTCAATGCAGCTTGTTGTTAAAGTTCTGCTAAAGCAGCACAAGAACCAGTAACACTAGGAACCTCGGCAGGGGCTCTGTCATCATCTGCCTGGACAAGGAAGGAGCCCAGCCCATCACCATGAAAGGGTTTAGTGACATGCTTGAGCCTATTATTTTTAAAGGATTTGTCTATTTTTTGGAACTGCTGTCCCCCAACACCAAGAAAACAAGTTATGGCCCATTTACTACACTCAAGAGAGCAGTCAAGCATGTGCTGTGCCAGCTGAGGGCAAAATGATGCCACCCATGGAAGGCTGAGAG
>VWZU01007248.1:46396-153769 GCA_013397095.1 Sterrhoptilus dennistouni | reverse complement strand
CGGGAATTCAGGGATTCAGGGATCCAAGGTTCACCACTTCAAGGCTTCAGGGCTCTGGGCTCCACCTTCTGCTCCTGCCACTGCCTTGGGGAGAACCCAGCAGCAGGGTGAGCCTCCCAACTCACTACCTTTTGGTGAGGAGAGTGTAGAAATGAATATCACCCCTTATGCGGGATGATGGATGCCTGACTGCCCTGGACTCTGCTCCCCTCAGAGCCTGCCAGGCGGGCTCTGGGGTCTCGGGAGGTTTGGGTTTGGCAGCAGCAGTGGAGCACTGGGGTCTAATCTCCCTTTTCTGCCGTGGTAAGGCGAGGTGCTAAACACACAGTGTGTTTTAGGTGTAAGCAGGTGTGTAAAGCCAGGTAAGGAGGGAAGGTCTGTGCCTACCCTTCACCTTTGGCTCTCACCGCTAATTCTGGCAAGGTCTTTTCTTCTGGCATGTTTGTGTTTTCAGCCTTCTGTCAAGGAGCAGAGTCAGTGTATAAGCTGGACACCTGAGGGGTGGCTGCGGCAGTGCCATCGCAGATATAGAGACATCCATGGAATCCACTGAGCTCCCAACTGAGGGAGACAGCCCCTGACTATAAACTTAAGTGAACTCAAAATGCCTGTGATCCGCCGTGGAGCCGTCGTGCTGCAAAGCGTGCCAGTTTCACCTATGATAAATAGATAAGACTCCCTTGGTATTTGTGGTATTTCCGTGCACTGTGCTGTAATAATAGAAATGACCTTGGATATCACAAAGAGCGAGACTGTTAAGCGCAAGTTGCGTTGTGGTCTGGCAGGTGAATGGCCAGTTTTTTAAAGTATCAAATGATACTGTGCCACTGTATCATAGCGGACAGACTGTCTGCAGCCGTGCTGAGTCAGAATAAAGGTCCATTTAGCTGGTATCCTCTCTGCCACAATGGCTGTTAGCAGATGGTATGAGAAGAGGTACAATAAAGGAATGCAAGTGGAGACTAATCCTTTCCTCGGTGTAACCTCCCCGCTTCACCCCGGACGAAGTGTAGGGGCTTTCCAAGCAATAATGAACATTTAGATCATTATGCTGAATAAACTGCAGTGGCCCCATCCTGAGATGGTCATATCTATTTATCAAAGGTATTCTAAAAACTGCCCTGTAAAGCATCTGTGAGTGGAGAAAGCTGGGTTATACCTTTTTTGCCTTTTTTTTTTTTTCTCCACACTTTTCCAGCGTGGGAGTCTATTTTCCAGAGCAGGGATTTTATCATCTTGTGTATTATGTCTCCTTGTGTATGTAGGGCAGGGCTTACCGGAATGCCAATGTATCCGTACATGTGTGTGTGAATTGCTGCAGTCATGATAACAATCTGCCAGCAGAGGTCACACAGCTACATACAAAAAGTAATCACAGCCTTCTCAAATAATGAAATTTACCAGTGTCCAAAAGTTAAGAAAGAAACTAGGTGACTTTTTTTTCCTTTCTTGGCATTGAGGGAAAAAAAAAAAAAGCAATTGTGTGGGTTAAAAGATAGCAATCGTTCTGTATTGAGTACAAATATGCATGGCCTTTCCAGGCCTGTCACTTAAAGTCTGTCTTTCATTCCAGTGCTTATTTAGATTTTTTCCTGAGATTCCCTTTTCTAAGATGTGCACTTGGAGCCAAAATGACTCACATTGGTGTAAGATATTTTCAGCTTTGTCAGAATTCCTTGTTAAAAAGTATTTTTGTTAGCTGACAAAAACAGCTTGCATGTTTCCTCTGAGTAACAAGGCACAAACATTTCACAGGACCTTCTGAAGGTGGTGTTCTTTTCCACTTTTTAAACAAAAACATCTTCAGCAATTTTTCATAAGAATTCATAAATATTACTGTTGTCAGAGCTCCATTTCCTCTGATTCAGCGATTTTTGATAGCTCCACTTTCAGATCTTGAGACTAACCAG
The DNA here is from genome assembly GCA_013397095.1 of Sterrhoptilus dennistouni. NCBI lineage: Eukaryota > Metazoa > Chordata > Aves > Passeriformes > Zosteropidae > Sterrhoptilus > Sterrhoptilus dennistouni. Next base: position 151,859 of record VWZU01007248.1, on the reverse strand, counting down.
AATCAAGCTATTCCCATTGCTTGAGTAATGCAAAAACAAACTTATGTTCAGTTTGTTACCAGTGGCCTGGGTGGGTCATTTCAGGCCACTGGGTTTGCCAGGCCAGGAGGTGGGTTTCCCCAGGAAGGGGTAATCCTGAGCCTTGCTTGGACACTGGGAGGTACCAGAATCAGCTTTGTGCCACGCAGAAATACCCTTTAGGAATCAAAGAAGGAAAATTTTCTCACTTTAAAGCTGTTTAAAGGAGGAATATAACAATAGGCGTCGCAATAGAGGCCTCATGAAATCCACTGAAGAGGACTAAACTTTGGCTAGCAGTCAGTCTTTGCAGGATGGAAACACAAAGTCAGGTACTCCACGAGTCATCCCGGTGTCCACCCAGCCAGATCACCCCAAGAGCTGGGAAGTTTGCACCGTATTTGCACTGATGCCCATGTGGACAAGGGTGGAAGCAGGAGCTGAAGCTGGCTGCTCCTGCAGCAGGCTTTGTCCCTTTCTAGCTGGGGCACCTTGGGCAGCCACCTCTGAGACATTGTGTGACAGGGCAAAAACTCAGCTGGCCAGCCAGCCTGTGGTTGTAACGTTCCAGCTGGAAAAGTCCCGACTTTTCTAAAGGACATTTTGTTTAGTGTCAGAAATGTGAAATGCCTGCTTATCAGCAAGACAATAAAAGGAGATTGTAGAACTGTGCCTTTCTGTCTAGGGAACAGCGGGAGCAGCATGCTGTTTTCTGCAGATTTGAAACACTATTCTCAATTAAGTGAAAGTCATGTAACTTGTCCCTTTACTTCCCTCCCTGTCCCTTTTGCACCTGACTTTCCTCTTAGGGGCTGTCCCATCTTCCCATGCCCCTTTTTACACAAGATCCCAATTTTTTACATAGCATGCAAGTCAAAGAACTAACGATGCCATCCAGAGGGACCTGGGGAGGCTTGGGAGGTGGGTCCATGCAAACCTCATGAAGTTCAGAAGGGCTAAGCTCAAGATCCTGCACAGGGATCATGGCAATTCCGAGCCCAGATATAAGCTGAGAGATTAATGGATTGAGAGCAGCGCTGAGGAGAAGGACTTGGGTTTTTTTTCACCCAGGGGGTGCCTGGGCACTGGAACAGGCTCCCCAGGGAAGTGGTCACAGCACCAAGCCTGACAGAGTTCAAGAAGCATTTGGACAGTGCTGTCAGGCACATGGTGTGACTCTTGGAGTGTCCTCTGCAGGGCCAGGAGTTGAACTTGATGATTCTGATGGGTCTCTTCCAGCTCAGCATATTCTGTGATTCTGTGACTGGGGGTGTGGGTTCATAAGAAACTTCATGTGAGCTGGCAACATACACTTCCAGCCCCTATACTCAATCCTATTCTGGGCGGCATCAAAAACAGTGTGGGCAGCTGGTCAAGGGAGGTGATTCTGCCCCTCTGCTCTGGTGAGAGGTCACCTGGAATGCTGCATCCAGCTCTGGGATCCCCAGCACAGGAAGGACATGGACCTGTTGGAGCAAATACAGAGGAGACCATGAAAATGCTCAGAGGGCTAGAGCACCTCTCCTATGAAGACAGGCTGAGAGAGTTCTTCAGTCTGGGGAAGAGGAGATTTCAGGGAAACCTTAGAAGAGCACTTCAACACCTCAAGGGGGGGCAAGAAAGCTACAGGGGGACCTTTACAAGGGCATGTAGTGATAAAAGAAGGGGGAGTAGCTGTACACTGAAAAGAGAGTAAGTTTAGAATAGGAAGAAATTCTTTACTGTGAGGGTGGTAAGGCACTGAAACAGATTACTCAGGGAAGTTATGGATGCCCAGTCTCTGGAAGCATTCAAGGCCAGGTTGGATGGGGCTTTGAGCAACCTGGTCTAGTGGAAGGAGGCTTGGAACTGAATGATCTTAAAGGTCTCTTCCAACCCAAACCATTCCAGGATTCCATGATAATTTGAGCTCTTGGAAATTATCTTATTCTCATCTGTCATTACCCAGCCCTATAATGTACTTATTTCTCCTTATAGCTGTGAGAGTCCTTGAGCAGAAGTCTTATTTCTTGCAAACAACTTTCTTAATTTCTCCCCATCTCCAGTTAATGAGGTTTAGCAAGGGACATTGGTGTCTGTCTCACAATACACTTGTGGACGCTTAAAGTGCTGAGGAGAGGAGTAAGGACAGCCACTGATCCAGCAACCTCAGCCTTGCCTGTTTGTAACACATGGCCAAAAAGATCCTGTCCAATATCACCAGTGATCATTTTCTTTCCAAAATTCACTCCACATACAAAAATATGTTTAAACTAGGGAGGAAAGTTGCAGCTATATGATCCTTGATGCAGGAAAGCCTCTATCAGAAAGCTCTTCCAGACCGTGTATGTCCTGGCACCATGTGGCAGTGACTAGATACCATTTAAAATACAATAATCAAACTCCGCTTAGAGCTGAAATAGATGGGAAAACCAACTTTACTGAGCAAAGTTCACAGTTTTTCCCAGGGCTAAAATTGTTATTGCTAGAAAAACAAGTAAGATGGTTTGCAGAGCTTCAGGTTTCAGAGGATGAAACCTGTTGTGAAACCTTCCTCCCACTTATACTTTCCACAACAAAGAACTGCAAGCAACAGGAAAATATTTCAGTGGAAGTAAAGTCATCTTTAAAATGAGAGAAACATCAAGTGAGAAAAGGGAAAGGTTTAAATAGCCTGGGAATAAAGAATCCATGTAACTTTTAGGTGAGAGTTAACAGGAACTGCTTTCTTACTTCAGCGGTCCATTTCTGCTGTGATATTGTGGGAGAAAGAGTGTCAGTTTCCCACTGGAGTGAACCACAGGCCACTGGAGGCACATAGCTGTCCCCTGTCCCAGCAAGCTGCAGCAGTTCCTCCTGTTTCCATCTTTTACTCTACATCTGCTCTTGTGCAGGAGCCACAAACAGAATATCAGGAGCAAGGCAGAAGGTTGGAAAATGTGGTGGGCGGAATATGGGCAGGTGACCTGAGCCCTCCTACCCAGGCCTTGTGAAGGTGACAGAGGTGCCTGGTACTGCCAAGGGTGTGTCCTGTGAGGTGCCAGGGTGACACAGGTGAGTGATCATTTCTGCTGTGGTAGCTCAGGGTCCTGCACACAGAGCTCCCAAAGGAATTCAGTCCATAGCTCTTTGGCGTTACAAGCAATTTGTACAGTGGTGCTTAAGCTGGATTTAATTTTTTAATTGACCCAATTCTCATGTTAGTGTCAACATCAATAGAATTTAAAGGGTAAAGACCTTACTTCTGGCCCAGAAAATCTTAGATTGGGAAATATTCCGGAGAAGGAGCTCTCTGTCTCGTGCCTGGTCTCTTACAAGCACATCCACCTTCAGCCCTGTCAGACACAAAATGCTGGGTTGATCCCACAGGAGTGTGATATATTCTCATAGCTATGCTTGGATCCTTGGTTTTGCTTTGGAAAAAAAGAAATATATCTGCGTGGTCTTCAACTCCATTCTGTCACTCAATTTCAAAATACAAACAGCATGAACTATGTCTTTTAGAAAAGTGAAAAAAATGGTAAAAGGTTACCTGTACTGATAATCAGCCTCTTAAGAATGAGTTATGCAAGTAAGAGTTTAACTATATCAAGATCAACATCAATAAAGACAAGATTAGTGCAAGGACTGCAACAGAAGGCTTTAGCAAAGAAGAGGAAAATATGAAAGAGAAAGTGTCACTTGTAGAAAATCAGATCTAGTTTAATATACAACCTCTTCTATGAATACAGCAGCATATGACAGAACACTTATTTGCAAATAACAGTTAGTGGAAAATGTGCTTTATCAGGTTTGTTTACTTACTTCTTGGCAAGTCTGGCTTGCAACAAACCCAAACCCAGTGCTTCCATTTAGAAAATCTTCCGAAGAAAGCCACTAAGAGTGGTTGATACCTTGCTCCTATCAATAAGGGCATTTCAGATTTTTGTGTTCTTTAATAATAGTCACTTTCCCATGGCCTTGTCAAAAAATCAGTGATTCTGCCTCAGTGTCCAGAGCTGGGAGTTGAAGCATGGATGACATGTGGCATCAGACAGCAGATATGGTTTCTAAATTAGATGATCATCTTGGTTCACCTGGCATCTGATTTGCCCTCTGGGGTCTGGAAAAGGGCCTAAGGTGCTGACTGTCCTAAATTTAGGACACCATCCTCTTACTAATGTCTAGAGATAGCTGGGGATGAATCCTAGTTGGTGACTTGTCCAGGGTCCCCTCAGAAATTGCTGAGGGAGTGCTGAAATGAGCTGAGTTCCTTGAACCTGTGTCCTGTGTCCTGCCCACTACATTATCAGCCTTTCCAGTACATAGAGGTTTGTTTATCAAAATTGACTCTTTTTTTCTGTTTTGATTTGTCCATCACTTGGATTTTATGTTGTTTTGCTCAGAAAAGGTGCTTATGAGATCTTCCTGCAGTGTGCTCAGAATTCTTTGAATTAATTAATATAATTTACTTTTGATGCCTAATATTTCCACCTGTTATGTGGCCTGCTCCACCTTTGAATGAGTCTCCAAAGACTCAAATCAGTAGACTTCTGAGAGCTATGTGGCTCTACCCTTTCCTGAGTGCATAAAAGCTTTGCTGAAATGAAGGTAATTAGAAAAATTCATTGTTCCAAGAATGGTGTTGAACTTTTTTTACAGCACAGTCCTTTGGCCAAGAACATGTAGCCCTTCTGTGAGTGCTTTGCCCCCTCTGTTTTGAGCCTGGGGTTCAATGAGTGTGCTTGCCAGTTCCAGTCTTTTCTTTCTGAGAGCAATGAGTATGGACTAGGAAACACCACAGGTTTACCCATGGCGGCCTGAGCCATGGGTGTGGGTTTGTTTTTCTCCTGTTCCAGGTACTTGCTTTGTTCCCAAACCCCTTAGCACTACATTTCTGTGCATGACTGCCTGGAAGATGGACAGGAAAGCAGCCTCATTACAAGCCAGTGCTTCTAGCACTAAAGATCTACTTGTCCATTAGGGCATATGCTTGTCTTTTTTTTTTTGACCGAAGAATATTTTGCATGTAGACGAAGTGTTGATCATCTCTCTCCAGCTGCAGTTCCTAGTCTTCATCTACCCTTGTTTCTCCCAGGAGAAGGCCACTTTGTGAGGAAACATTGCACTAAACATGCTCCAGCTGTTTCTTGCACTTGGTCTCAGCTTGAAGAAATTACGCTGAAAGCTGACAGAGGAGAGGGACTCTGGACTAACTGCAATTATTTAAGAAAAAATAAGAAATAATTTCAGAAACTGTCCTTCTTACTTATAAAGGGACAATTAGAGGGACACCCTCTTCTTTTACATGGGACATATACACATTAAAATATCTATGTCTGAGGCAAAATATGGACCACACAGATCCAGGGTTTGTTGTGGCAATTACTCATTAGTGACACTGACAATGAGATTTTGTGACCTGTCAAGGCCAAGAAAACAGGAATAGCAGCTTGAGGACAGATGATGCCCCAGCACTGAGCTAAGATTACCTTACAGACTCCACCCCCTGCCTTTAGTTGCAAGAGCAAGGCTGTTCTGAAGTGTGCATGCCACCTGCAGCATCAGCACTGCCCCAGCACACCACCAAGTGCCTGGAACATGTGTGGGGATGAGGCATCACAGCAAGGGAAGGGGCTATAAATGTCTCCAGGTTCGCAGGAGAAGCTAAAAATCTAAGATACCTGACAGGGCTCTATGTTGATATTTGACGTATATGATAAATAGCATATAGGAATGAGGCCAGCATTTCTGGCTGCTTTCACTAAGTGTCCTTGAGGCATGTCTCTATTAGGAATTTTTCACCAGCCATTTCCATTTTGACTTCTTGTCAGAACCTGAGCTGGTGCCCCCGGTAACTCCACTGCAGTCTCGGTGCCTGCAGCCAGACCTCTCTGTTCTTACTGCTTCAAGCAGGCTTACTTGCCATGTCAAAAAAAGGCATTGCAGTTTCCTCAGTTTTCTCCAAGCATTTAGCATTGTAGTTGTAGGCATTTAGCTGAAATGGAAGAAGCCTCTGTAGGAGGGGTATCCCCTGGGACTTTACTCTGATGGTGTAGTGTGGTGAAGAGCAAATGCCAGTCTGTGCTCTGACAAAGTTTGTGGATGGCGAAGACTTTTCTGCCATTGCTGCCAGCACTGTATATGCAATGTGCTTTGACTAATCCTGTTCCAATTAGCTGAGTTGGAGTTACCCTGTTACCATTGGCATAGCTGTATGTGAGCCTTAAGAATAGCTTCCCACTGTCAATTCTCTCCAACATTTACCATCTCTTCACAGTTTTTAATAAAGGCTTCTTATTATTAAAGAAAAACATATTCCACCTTTCCTAACAGGATTATTATGTAAAACTGTAGCATTGGTTTCAATTTCAACAGGAACAACCAGCTTCTTACAACGAGTCTGGGATGAATCTTTTGAAAATAGGAACTGTATATATCACACAATATAGGTCAAACCATCAGCTGACAGAACAGCTCAGCTTTCTTCAAATTCTTGCAGATATAGTTCCTTTTTCAAGTGAAAAGCATCCTTCTTAAAAGCTAAGCTGCTTTCACACCATCTGAAACCGAGTGAAAGCAGTTTCATTTTAGTTTTAGGAGGGCAGAATAGTAAGGAGGCTTCAAACATGACTGCAACAATATTCAGCATTGTGTTTTCAACACATTTCAGTGATTAGCTATCCATATAGTTTTATTCCTAGTTTTTAAAGGAATCACACTTTTCTCTAGGACAATAAAACTTAATTGGGAAGATATCCAGGCCAAATTCAAAGAGAAAGGCCTCCTCTCTCAAAAATTTTGATCCTGACACCAAGTTTTTTAACTTCATTTTAGCCACTGGTTACCAGAACTGTCTCTTTTCCCAGAAGAACTGGAGCTGGCAGTAAATTTGAAATTGTGTTATTCTGTACAGTGGAAAAGAGAAATAAACCCCTTGCTTCCTTTGACAATTCAGAGTTTCCCTCTTTGAATTGGGCCATGTGATAGAGGTCAAAGCTTTATCTGTTTCTTTGCAGTTTGCTTGTTTCCCTGGCAAAGTGGAAATCAAAAGCATCAAGGCAAAGTGATCCTCTCAAAACCCACTTATCTTGACAGGAAAATGGTTTAAGATCAGGCAAAAAAGAAATCCTCACTTCCCTTTTCTAGAGAAATTATGCCATGTTCATTAGCAGATTTGTGTTTCATTTCCATCCACTTACCCTTGTTATAAGAATAGGAATGAGCAAGGCACCTAAGGGCACTTACCCTTTGCTGCCATTAGTATTCACAATTTTTCCACTCTTTCATTTAATAGAAATATCATTTGTGACACTTGAATGAAATAGCATCCTGTTTTCCTTGAAGTTTGCTTGGGATTGTGTAAAATATTCCTTACAATGAGAAGGTGGGATTTCCAACACTAGTAGAAAAGAGGGACTTTTACTGGAAGCAATTGTCTTTGCATCTCTGGGGAAACATTACCATGTGTTTTCAGGTATAAGGGGGGCTTTTAAGAAAGACGTAGAGAGGCTGCAGGTCTTCATAAAAGGACCTTTCATAGGGGCAATGATTATACACTGCAAAGGTAGAATTAGATTGGGCATAAGAAGAAATTATTTATGATAAGGGTGGTGAGGCATTAGAACATTTTGCCTGGAGAAATGGCAGATGTCCCAGACCTGGAAGAGGCAGGAAAACTGGAAATGGACAGTCTTAAAGGTTCCTGTTAACCCCAAACGTTCTGTGTTTCTTTGTGTTTCTGTCTTCAGCCGAGACCCTGCTTGCTGTGTCCGTGCCACTACTGTCGTGTGTGCCATACGGAATGAAAGCTCAGTTGCAGTAAAGGGGTTGGTTCTTGGACCTTGCAAGTGGCTCTGTGAGGTGAGAAATGCTGGGATATCAGCAAACAGGTCCAGAACTGCCCATCTCTAAAGCTGCAGCCAGGAGGGCAGGGGACTTGGCTGCAGTGGGAGACCTTCCCAGAAGAGAGCATGTTCATCATGTCCAGGGAGGTTACAGCCGCTGGCAGGGAAACAGACAAGTCTCTTTTGTTTAGCAGGAGAGTCCATTTTATTCCCCCCACCACCCCAAGCCAGGGAAGGAGGAGAAAGCGAAGAGAGCCAAGGCCAAGAGAGAGAACCTCACCCCTGTCTCCCCTTAAGTAGAAGGTCTGGGGTGGGGCAAAGGGCAGGTAAGGGCATTGATCTGAAGCCAATGGAGACACACCGAGGGGGAAGGAACCACAAGGCCAAGGTCGTTGAGCGGGGACAGAACCTACCAAACCATTGTGTACAGAGCACATGGGAAGTATCCCCTCAGGCAGGAGGGGTAGCTGGGGTCTGTCTTGCCAGACCCTGAGTATTACATTGGGTGGCTGAAGGACTCCACAAGAGCAGTTTGCAGGGTCCGTGAAACTGGAGCTCTGGCTCCTCATCCTCCTCCTGAAGAGCACTTAGAGCAGGTGAACTGCTGCATCGAGATAGCAAACCTGCCAGCATTTCCTTGTAACAAAGTACACTGCAGCAAAAGGAGGCACTGATTATTGCATGCAGTAGAGACTGCTTTGCCAAAGCCCCCTTCTTTTTTTTTTTTTTTTTTTTCCATTTTTCATTTCTTTGGTCTTATCAGCAAGGGCACGGTTTTCTCAAAGGTTATTTGACAGCCCAGAGTCATGAAGCAAACACATTGAGCCACGACATGAGAAATACAGCTAAGTAATGGAGGAATTACAAAGTACTGCATCCTCTCTGCAATGTAACATTAACACTTGAGTTAGTCCCAGAGCAACACAAACCATAAAAGTGGTATGAAAGACAAAAAAATTCCAAGGAATCAAGCCCTAGAACAGGGCACAAGGAAGAAGCACACAGTCATGGAGGGCCACTCAAGAGAGACAGTTCCAACAGAAGATCCACGTAGCTGCTGGAATTGCAAGGTCCCTGCTGCTGTGCTCATTTGAACAGGTAACCTTTGCTCAGTGGTGTTGACTGCATGACCAGCTCCACTGGCTTTGAGAATGTGTTCAAGCACATGCTTGAGTGTCTGCAGCATCAGGGTCAGATGTGTGTGCTTTTGTGGGGTGCCACTACATGACAAAGTGCAGGTGACAGAAAGATTTCAAACATCTCTTGAGGTATTGCATTCTGGGGAATACTGAGAAAGGAAATTCATGTTTCTGAGCTTGCAGGTGCATATGGTCACCCTGCTGAGGCCACTTAGCTCTTGTGAAGTGTGCTCCTGTCATATAAAATCCAAAGCTCAGGAGCTCCATTGAGCAGAGGGCATTTCTCCTTTTTTAGGTTTGATCTTAGCCTAACGGGCTTCAGGAAATACTTTTTCTTCTTTCCATTCTGATCTGTCAGAGGTGTGGCTCTCTCACCACAAGGGTTTAGTGAGGTTTTTTCCATGTCTGAGGATGCAAGAAGTATTACACAGGGTGCTGTTCTGGATCTTAAAAGTGGCCATTGACATTTCTTAGAAAGTTTCTCCCTGGTCAGGGAGACCAAGTGTAGGCAAACAGCAACTTGGAGGCGCAAATAGATCCAGGGCTTGTCTCCAGTTCCTATTATGGAGAGGTACTTCATTATAATAACGACCTTCTGTGATGCAATAAACTTCATGACACATACCCCATGGCATAAAACAAACAAAACCACCTCTGCCTTTGTAGACCTAGCAATTATTTTTTAAATTCTTACTTGGGAGGGGCCAGCAACAGGTTTATAGTGGAAAAAAGAGGCCAAGAAAAAAAAAAAAAAACCAAAACAAAAAACAAACAAACAAACAAACAAAAAAAACCACAACCCCACCAACAATCTGGAAAGGAGAAAATGAGAAGGAAGTTAGGAAGGTAGGAAGTTAAAACACGTGAATCTGTTTTCTGAAGGCCCTAGTTCACCAGGTTCTGGAGAAGTAATCTGAATGCAAGAAGAGGGTCAGGTGGTTCTGTGCAGGGAATCAATACCACAACTCCGTAAAAAGTTCCCACAGGAAGTGACTTCACAGAAAAGAGAAATAGATTTCCCCCCAGTAGTTCTGGCCTGGAGAGGTTGCTTAGCTATTCAAGACTAAAAAGCTCTGATTTTGTGGATGACCACAACAAGCAATTACTGAAATCTGCTTTTGTTTAACAGCTGAAAATCGAGACTGAGACTTTCCCTAAAAAAGTGCCTAAAGCAAGTTGCTAAACTGAGCACGTCTTGCTTGGATTATGAAGACACCCCAAATAAACTGTCCCACAGGATTCTTTTCACTGTGGGCTGAATTTCCCCTCCCAGAACTTCTGCCCAAGCTTTCTCTCTCTGAGGGCTTCCAGGCTTGCATTTGTTGTCCGAACGAATCAACTTGTTTCGATAAAATAAGGAAGAGGAAAACGGGAATGCCGAGGCTGTTAGCTTTAGTGATAGGCGTCGTACTACAATTGATATTGCGGCGGAAAAGAGCCGGAGCCTGCAGCCTTATCAGAGCAGCCCGAGCGCCTCTAGGTGGTGCCTGGATCTGCCGCCTGGTGCCAGGAGCCGGGAGCAGCAGCCTCGGGATGGGCTGTGCTGAGCGGGAGATGCCACCATCAGCGGGGCATCACACCTCAGTGCCCTCCTCCCGGCGGGGCAGAGGCGGCAGAGCAGCCCGCCCTCTCTCAGAGAGGGAGACTGAGCTAGAACTGGAAGGGTCCCTGCACAGCGATGGGCATGTCTGCAGTTCATCCAGAGCTCCTATACAGGCTCCATCCAGACCTGATTGAGACACGTTCTCTCAAAGATGCATCCCAAAGAAAGCTGCGAGTTGTTGTGCTTTGAGGATGCTGAAAAGCCCTGTCTTCTAAAGAATTTGTGTCTATAAGGAAATGTAACCCTTCAGACTGAAGTGTTAGAAAAGAAAAACTAAGTGGGCAGGCACATGAGTCATCAGCAGGAGCAGGTGTCTATTTCTTTTCTGCTCTGCACCTTATTTTGCTAACCTTAGCAGTGTGAAAAGTGTGCTGTGTTTGGCAGGAACAACGTTTAGAGTCGTCTGTGGAACAAAGGATGCCATGGAGGGCGTAGAGCTCCTATCCTTGACTGTGAGGACATTATTAAGGGCAATAAAGTGTGAGGGCAGTACTAAGGATTGGAATTGAAAAGCTCCACTGCATTTGTTAGGTGTGGAGTGAGTGGTTCTTGGTGTTTCTCTTTCCATCTTTGAGGTGAGGAACATCCATCAGGGAGGTTGACAGCCTTGGAGTGGTCACACAACTCTTCAAAATGCACTATGCAGCTATGAAGCAGAACAAATTCTTATTTGGGAAGACAGGACCTGCCTTGGAAGGCTTGCTGTTTTCTTCCCTGATACACCATCCTTTTGAGTGCAGTGATAGTGCCTGTATTTAATATAGGGACAAAGAGTTCACCCTTGGGCTTCCTACTTGTCCCTACAGGTTTCCTTTTGCTTGCATGTAAGGAGTGAGCAAACCTGGGACAAAGGACGAGGTGGTGTCACACGTGGGTGGGCATCCAAGAAGGGTCATGCCACGAGTTCAGCCAGAAGCAGGACATGCCTAGCTGGAGGAGGGGGTACATCTTTGACATGCACTGCTCTCCTGAGCAGGCTGAGGGATTAGCCCCTGGATTTGTTTTTCAGATGATCACATACTAACAGCTTTGGGTGGATTTGGTCTGGCTTCTCCACACTGAGTCCTTTGACCTTTTAATCCTCCTGAAATAACCTATTCCTTCCCTGCCTCTGTCAATTCCCAGCCCCACCAGATCTCCTTTTGTTGTTTTTCTCCTTGGACATGTTTTAAGAGCTTGTTGCAGCTTCCCTAGTGGGCTGGGTAATTAGGTGGCAGCTCTGGCTCCTTCCTCCCACTGGACTGTACCTGTGGCTGTGCTTATTTAAGAGTGCTGCTGGACAAGGGTGTTAGATTTCAAATTTGAAAGTTTTTCAGGGCTAAACCCAAAGTCTGGCTTTTATGATTAAAAAAAAGGAATATCTCTGACTTCATTTCCCTTATTTTAACCTCTTTCTCCCTCATTGCAACTGGCAGGCCCAAAGGGTTATGCAATCTAAAAGAGGAAGAAAATAAGCCTGTGGAAAGGAAAAGAAAATTACAGCTGGTAAGTGAGGCCAGATATAGCTGTGGTATGGATGGGAAAGGGAGAAAAAGAAGACAGCTGGAGAGAGCTCTGGGAGGAGAGGGCTGCAGAGCTTGTCACATAGCTGAGGTGAAATATTTTAAGGACTTGGAATGTAGGGGAGGTGCAGAAACTTCTAAAGCCACTGCACACATGGTCACTAAAGCTGTGTGAGAATGTCTTTTACAGGCCTAGATTCAGCTCACATTGTTTTGAGGCTCTGAAAGAAGCAACCCAGCTAATGGCACCTCCATAGGGAGGGTTCAGCCAGCTTTAGCCAGAGGATGGGTGCATGCTGTGTTTTTCCCTAAGACAGATAAGACGCTCTGTCTCCAGCCATGTCCTGCTGTCTCCTTGGCTTCCTCTGCCATCAGTGGCTGAAATAAGAGGATCACAAGAGGCTCTTTAAAAGCATTTCACACTGGTGCAGGAGAGGAATAATTAGTCCATAGCTATTCTTCTGGGCTTAGGTCTTTAGGCAGACAGGTCAATACACTTCCTTCTGCTGTTCATCTTCAAACTCGTGTGTAGAGGAAATGCAAGGCCTGCTCAGGAAACTGTGTGGTGACCTGCAAGGCTTATAGGTATCTGAGGTCCTTAGGAATTAACATTACCTTTAAAATTATGTATATACTCAAGGTTATCTCTCAAGAAAGATGGCTTAAGCACGTTGGAATTGGAAAAGTCCTTTTCTCTTATCACTCATGATCACTCATGAGTTTTGTCTTGTGCAAAACTGAGTGAGTTCATGGTAGGCTGACTACTAGGTGGCAAAATATACAGGTGTTTCCTTGAATCTGGACAAGAAAAGGCAACATTCTGGGGACTCTCAGCTTTCTCCTCTTCTCATCCAGGGAGAGTCTGTTGGATAGGGAATGCAGAGAAAGGAAGTTGGAAAGCTGAGGACAGCAGCTGCTGTCAGTGTCCGATGCTGTAAGAGCCGAATGCAGAGGAGGAGGATGGCAATGCCTGATCCAATCTGAGACAGGGACATTCAGCCAAGGGATTGGAGAGGAACAGAGTTATCTCAGTAGTTCATCCCACACCCCTGTAAAAGGACACCACTGCCTGACTTGAAAAGGTGTGGATATTTCCCCACACAGCCCAGTAAGTTTGTTCGTTGTCCTTCTACAAGTAAAACTCTGCCAAGGTCACAGTGTCTAAGCAGTTTACACTCACTTTCCACATGAGCAAAGGAAGTAGCTAGTTCTCACACTCCTTTGCACACCTGTGAAGGATGATGGCACAGGTCTATAGGCATTATACTGTAGACCTGCTGTAAGACCAAGGTTTTGAGCTTAATCATGTGTGATGCATGGGTAAATAAATTCCATCTGAATGTATAAGATAAAGAAAGCAGCCCTTTCACACCTGTCGTGATGTCCAGTGACATGTTTAATTGAAAAAAAAAAAATTACCAAAAAACCCCCCAAAAACAACATGGAAAAATCATCACAAACAGGTCCTAAGACAGGATGCTTTTTGCTTTTTCCAGGCAGTAGCATAAGTAGTCTGATTCTTAAGGGACATCTGTGTATGGAAAAAACCAGGAACTTCTACAGCCTCTGCACCAAATACTGTTAAAGTAAGCATGGTAAATATAACCCTGAGCACTGTTTGCATTAAAAACAAAACAAAAGCAAAAAAACCCAAACAAACAAACAAACCCCACCAAATCCCAAAACCCAAACCCCCCCCAAAACATAAAACAAAAATTAACAAACAAACAAACCCCACCAAATCCCAAAACCCAACCCCCCCAAAAACATAAAACAAAATTTAACAAACAAACAAACAAGAAAAACAACAAAACAAAAAAAAAAAAAAACACAAAAAACCCCACCACCACAAAAAAAACCCAACCCAAAAACAACAACAAAACAAAAACATCAAAAAAACAACAAAACCAAACCAAACCAAAACAAAAAACCGAAATCCAAACCACTGAAATTTTGGCAAATCAAAAATCAAGAACAGCTGAGCTGCCACAAGGGTCTTCAGTGGGATTCTAGAGAGTTTGTGTCGACCACTGGTTAGAAAACCAAAAAGATATATAAGATTTTGGGTCAATTCCTTCTCCCAGGAGTTGTCTCACCTTGCTCACCCTCATTCAGGGCCCAGGTACTACACTGCATCCCCTTCAAATCCCTTGTATACCCATTCAGGTCCTTTGTGTATTCTGCATGCCTTGTTGTGGGAAGGATATCATGCTTCCACAATCTCTTTCCACATGTATGGACACTTGTGCTGTGTCAGACCAAAAGCTGCCAACCTCAGTCCAAGGCAGATTCCTAGGAAGGAGTAGGGGACTCAAGAAGGAAAAAATGTAAGAGTCATAGAAGACTTCCTGAGCTGGAGGTGGTGCTTTTGAATGTAGTAGCTCTCCATGGATTCCTATTCCACTGAGTTGCCTAGTTTTCAGAAAACAGACGAGCTTTATTGTTCACAGCATCTCACAGCCAGTTGCTGTGGATCACTCGTATTTGCTGTGAAGAAAATACATACTTTAGTTTGTTTTCATTCTGCTTTATGATCCTTATCTCCCTCCCTCCTGAACATGCAAAGTTTTACAGATTCTTGTAATCACCCTCAATCCTTCCTGCTGTACTGGGACTGGTTTCCCATTCTCCTGTGCTGGTGTAAGTCAGAAGTAGCACAGTGAAGTCTGCAGAGGCTGCACAGGAAGCACAGAAGAGAATACGTGTGTGTGGTTTCTTAATGCAAACTCTTGTGTACCCGTGCAATTTGGCCCTAAATCTAACACAAGAGATTTCCTTATAATACTTCTAAAGATATTTGGTGCCATTAGTAACAGAGCAATAAACCAGTGATCTTTTCTCTCCTGTCCAGAGGGAAAAGAAAAGAGAGACTTGGATGCTATATCCAGTTTTCAGCTTGATCAAGATATTGTTTCTGGTTTGACTGTTTTCTGGGCTTTCCTTTTAGAAAAGTTCAAATTTATGCTCACCCAGTAATTCAGTGAATTCAGGGGAAACAACTGGTCTCTGAACAGCTGTTAGTTTGGTTTTGAGTGCTTCAGAGGATCTTATTAAAATAATAAATTTCCATAGGAACTGCTACTGCAGCATTTTTTTTTCTTCCCCAAGAGGAAAGTTATGCAAGGCCCTGGATGATATCAGCACATCTGGACAGCTCAGAGACTGAGGAGGTTTAGTGGAAAGAGGCGATAAATGACAAACAGCAAAGAAACTCACGGTTTTCTCAGCTTCGGGCAAGTGGTGGGATCCTGGAGAGAGAATTATATACTCTGCCAGCACCAGGAGCGCCCTGTCTGGCTCTTTGCTCTCCAAAAGGGCTCTGTGTTTGGCAGCCATCACAGACAGCAAACAGCTGCTGATTGCTGCAATGGGAAGTGCAAGGCCAAGCAAATTTGTTCATGATTCCAGCACTAAATGCTCACTCCATAGCTACGGTTTGTATATTTGCACTTGGGGATCTGTGCAGGGAGGCTTTGTTCCCCCTCTTGCCTAAGTAAGAAGTGTTGCACAACAGGCAGGTGCTGGATGCCTTGGAGCAACTTCAGCTCGGTACTGCTAGTGGGAAAACCATGGGATGTGCATGCAGGTGGAGGGGAGCCTGCAGCAGCTCTTGCACCTCACAGCTACCACTGTGCAATTACATCCTTTCAGTGCCTTCAGATGAAGCCAGGGCAGCAGCTACTTGCATTTTAGCTTAGACACTTGCAGCTCATAACCACAACTCCCACATCAGGTTCACAAGTTTTCAGGACACGACTGATGGTGCAGGGGGGGCCCTGTGGCCTGCTGGTAAAAACAGATCTGCTCATTCAAGAGAAAGGGTTGCACAGTTTAAAAAAAAAAAAAAAGCTTTCATTTAAGTTTCTGCACACATCTTCACAATATAACTGTTTTTCAATAGAGCTACCTCTTAAAAACATAATTAGAGGTCAAATATTAATGGACAATCCATGTCTTCAAATGTAACTAAAAGCATTGAACAAAACTGCCTCTGTCCAGAAAGTTCTTGTGCTTGGCTGAACTTTCAGGGGCTGGTCATTACTCTCAGGAGTAGAGTTGCTTAAATCACGTTGATTCATAATCCTCAGCAAGAGAAAAATCAATGCTGGAGTGCTTTGCTTGTGTAACAATGTGAGCCTGGAGTGTGTCTTCAATGAAATAATACAAGGCAGTTAAAATATGTAGAGAGAGCCTCCTGAATTCATTATGAATCGATTTTTATCCTTTTAATATTCTTGCTTACAAAGGAGTTCCTGTATAACACACTGGCCTTTTTCTCTGGCAGTTCACCTCTTTCTTGGTCTTTGGTCTTGTTCCTTGGTGCTCTCCCAGAGCAGGCTGGTGATGGGACTTACAGCAGGAACAGGCTGTTGATGAGCTCTGCATAAGCCGAACCATATAAACTCAACATTAAAGTATCCACAGATAGAGAGAAAAAGAGAGCAGAAGGAAATGGCTAATAGCCCTTGCAATGACAAAAATAAGAACTTGTTATCGGTCTTCTGTGCCTTCAAGTGGCCTGGCCTGAGTGAATGGGAGCTGGTTTCTCCCATGCCTGTGGGCATGCCTGTTACAGCTCCTCTATGGGTTTCCGGACAGCTTTCTAGGGATAAAGTGATTTGACAGGATTTGGTAAAATAAATAATTCAATTTACTACCTGGCAATACAATGAAGAGCTTAGGACTGAGTGATGATGAATCATGGTCTCTCTTCAAAGGGTTAACAACATAACTTGGGCTGTGACAGCATGTGTTAGGTCTCCTCAATCTGGACTGTCTCTGGAAAAGAGCACAAGTTTTGGGTTTTTTTTCCTTGTCTCAGCAGGATAACCTGTACCTGTAGGCTTAGGCCATGCTCTACCTACATCTGTGTCTATGCCAGGTGATTTTTCCAGTGTAGTGGCATCATTCACCAGCCACATCTCCTTGCAAACTCTATCCTTCACAAATCCATCTGGAAAAAGACATAAATAGGCCTGACCTCCTGTTCTGCTTTTCACAGGCCACCGTAACTCTACTCTGCCTCAGCCCAATGAACTAACCAGGGCTTAGGAAGCTTATTCTGCTGCCTTTTTTTTTTTTTTTTTTTGACAAATTGAGTACGTGCTGAAAATTAGTACCTGATGTACACATGGCTTGCATGTGTACTATTGGACCATGTCTTAGTTTGCTTATTTATAGATGATTAAATACAAAAATAGATTAAAGCATTTGTATGCCAAAAATATGTTTTGGATGGGGCTGATAAGCATCTTTTCATATATTATTTTAATTGCAGTAAATATCTAGAGATATGCAAAAATCCAAGGATTCCAGTGGAAAATGTTTCAACAACAGATGCTGAACACTGCTAAAGCAGGTTTTATGCTTAAACTCATAATTAAAATTATTTAAAGCAAAGCTTCTAATATATTGATAAAAACATTATTATTGTTTGGGATTTCAAGATGTTTTAGTGCCACTTGAACTGCAAATGTATCTGTTTATTTGATAAATAATTTGTTGTATTTTCTTCTCTTCTCCCAGCAGCCCCTTTTTACATCCAGCCACATCCTCCCTCTCCTTGGACTGGGCTATCATCCTGTAACTTTGCATAGGCTGCACAGAAACCCCCCTCACCCTGAGCTCTCAGTGTGGCTGAGACCAAAGGCTCTGCTTCTGCTCAGGAGATGAACTGCCACAGAGACGTGCATCCATCAGTGTGCTGTCATAAGCAATGGTGTTAGATAAAGTCTCCAGCTGGAAGGGGAGGAATGCTGCTTTTCCCATCAGAAAATGCCTACCCACTCCAGGGGATAAATTGTGTCTGAGGCCTGTTTGTGCTGGGGTTTTCTATCATAGCAGTGCTCTCACAGGATGCAGGTGGAGGAGGTATTTTGAGGCTTGGGGCAATCCTTGGAAAAGACCCCAAACCTCAGAAATTATACACATGCTCCTCAAAATGTGATGTTTGATCTGGGATCAGTTCTTTGCACAGGAAGCAATGTTCTTTTCTGTAGTTACCCCTAAGTGAAAGTTGTTACTCATGCAAACCTATCCTTTCCTCAGTCAATTTAATGCAGCAGAAATGATGACAGCTTATGTAAGCAGTCTTCCTGGCATATGGAATTTTTTCTGAGTAAGATATAGAGATGCATCATTTTGGGGCTCTGACCTTTGGAAACTGCTCATGTACTCCATTCTTAATGAGCAGGCTAGGGAGGTTTTCCCCACCTCTCTCTTAATATAAAGGAAGTGTTTAAACCAGCCTTTTTGTTCTCAGCAATCCATAAAGAGGCATATTTTCAAATTCGTGCCCACGTTAGATTATTTATACCATTACAATTGGTCTCCCCATAGAATTTGTTAACATGTTGTTGGCTATTTTCATCCTCCACATGAAAATGAATCTACGGGGTATCGCAGTGCTCAGTTATTATGAGGTTTTTTGATGAAAGACTTAAATTGCATCTGAGAAATACGAATTACAGGGTCTAATGTCCCTCCAGAGGTTTAATTTAATACACAAAAGGAGCTGATCACTCCCTACTGAGGTCATTACACGGAAATATTTTTTCTAGTGAACAGAGTAATTGGGACCAGTGGAGATTGTTTCCCCTGCCCCTCTCAAGAAAAAAGGATGGGTCAATTTTGGCTGCCTCCGAAGGTTCATAAGTTTTGTGAGTGATCATGCCTGCGATAAATTTTGTTGTTGTTGTTTCTATAAGGAACAAAGAACTTGTGAGAGCCTCTATTCACTCACAGGTATTGCTTGACATGGTGGCCTCTCCTTTCACCATTACAAAATGGCACTGCAGGAAACCACTGAGATCCATGTCCCCAGAAACCTGGGTACCCAAACCTGAGTGCCAACTCCACCTCCTTTCACCATGAAACCCTTTGGAGTGCAAAAAACCCTCACAAAATATAGTGGGACAGTGAGAAGGAGGGTGCTCTCCCCAGAAGTTGCCCATGTCCTGGGTGCCTGAAGGAGTTCATGGCCAGGGTAGTTGGCTCTGCTGGACAACATCATGGACCGATCCCACCCCATCTGCTGTCCCGTTGTGACTGCTCTGTGGATATCTGAACTTAAGGGCTGGCCAGTGTTAGGCAGATCCAGTAAAGTCCCCACATACCCATTTAATTCCAGGATAAACAAACATGTGCTGAGGTCACCCCCAAGTTATGGCAACGTGGGAGCCAGAGGGATGTCAGCAGGTCAGGCTGCAGGGTCAGGGAAGATGATCCCACTGCAGTCCCTGGTACAGTACCATTAACCTCAGCAGCTTCTGGGCAGTTAAAATTTAAACCCTTGCATAAGTGGTTTGCTGAGCTGGTGCCAGAAAGATCAGTGTCTTGCAGGACTGAGCCCATTAATTCTCATTCTCTGAGAAGTCTCTGAGAAGTAGTGGGGGGAACAGATGAGCCAGAGAACTAAACAGCTTTGGACTGTTGGATCCAGCTAGAAAGGCAAATTCCAAAGTCAAGGAAACCTCACAGGCTTTGTAAAAAAAGACAAAGGGGCTTCAGGGTTTTCATGCCACAACCATGCTTGGGGCATAACTTTGCATGGATGCAGGATATTTTTGCAGAGCAAAATAATCAAAGACATTATTCATCATGCTGATTTGTAGGCACAAATTAGGTGTATCACGGGTGTGAAATTCAGCCTCTTATTTCTAACTCGAGGAAAACTTTCCTAACATTAATTTTTTTTTCTCAGTCTCTTACTGAAGAACAAAGCACTTGGGAGAGCAGGCAGCCAGGAGACGCACTCATTCCCTGAGTGCCACTAAACTTCTTTAATGGATACAGATGATAACAAGTATACTAAAAACAAGAATAAAATTGTGACTCAAACAGAAGTAATATACTTCCAAAACAAGGCTCTCAACCACACGGGTTTCTCCCAGTGGGGAGAGGCTGTGAGAACAAACAGGTGACACTTTTTAGTCACGTCACTTAACTGCACACCTGGAAAGCTCTTGGAGCTGCTGGTGGTGGAGATGATGCCATGAGATGCTCTGCAGAACATAAACACAGTGCTTCAGTAAAGGCTTCCACAATGATGTAGATGGAACCATTATTTTTCCCCAGGGTTTTAGGCACTGGATTCTTTCTGGAGCCATTTAATTATTTTGTTTTATTTCTGCTCGATCTGTATAGGAAAGCTTAGTAAAAGGACTGTTCATTTTGACAAGATTCCTCAGGGAAACTTCAAGACAAAATAGCAGTAATTTCTTCCACATATAACTCACCAAGAAAAATAGCAGTGGAAATAAAGTGGTAATAACAGAAAGGGGAAGATTATCTTTTAAAAGCAATTGCTTAATACCAATGCACAATGAATATATTTAATGTCATAAACATTGGTTTACTTAGGGAAGACATGAGGAAATGTCAGGAGCAAAGAAACTCTTACTAAAATGAAATTAAAACTGGCAAGTGTAAGAGGAGAAGGGAGGGAGGGAGGGAGGGGGAAAGAGAATCCCACTACTGGGAGTCTCATGGTCCTGATGAAATGTTAATAGCTGCATCCCAGCTGTGCGTTTTCTGCTGGTTGGGCTGCCAAAGCACCTGCAAACCTGGTGGCCTTACTGGCTTTCTTTCTCCTTAGAGAGAGGCAGCTGAGGCAGAGACCTATAGATAAATACACACATCTGTCCCTGGTGTGAACTTGCTTGCAGAGAGGAGACAAGTCATAAAGTCCTGCTCCTCTGAACAAGTGAGGGCTTTATTTCCTCTGCTCTGTCCAGCATTGCTGATCCCCAGGCTCTTGACCCAAGCACTCCGGCCTTTCTTCTCATCCCCTGGCTACACTCCTGACTGATGACACCTTCTTTCTTCCAAGCACAAGGACACAGGCATTTCAGGGCTCTGCCTGCCACTTGCAGTCCCTTCCTTGCAGGATTGTCCCCATGCCCCAGCTGAGAGCTTGGTGTTGCTGCCTGAGGAACTTGACCAGGGCTCCTGCCAAGCCTGGGAGATGCTACCTTCCAGAAGTAAAAGGAAACCCCATCCAGCAGTTATCAGTATCTTTTCTGACTACAGATCTTTCCTCATGCCTCCACAACCAAGGTAAAAATCTATGTTCTTAAACTGATTAAGAGACCACAGTGCCCAGGCCTGCAAAACAGCACAGTATTTTCTCACCCATACTTGTTCTGAACCTTCTGGGCCCAAAAACTTCAAACACTCACTCAAATTGCAGAATTTTAGTTTAGTAGCAAGGAGTTGGCCCTTGGACTTGATATATACCTGACTTTATGGTTTGTGATGGATGTGGTAACCATTCCCCCAGTCAATTTCACTGCTCACAGTGGGTGAAGCACATAAATCATGGCAGGTTTCAGGTTTGGACTTTAGGATAGAAACTCTCCCCTGGAAATGGGTTGAAAATATGCAGTTGGGTCCAGCTCTCAGCTGAGGATATTGGTGACACTGAGTGCCTGGAGGGCAGGCATGGCTCAGTGTCCAGCACATATCTGTGGAGGTAGATTAGTCCTTCCCTCACACCAGGCAATGAGCCAGACACTGGGATGTTAAAAGCAAACTCCATTCTCATAAATTCATATGTCTATAAATTTTACAGCCATGGGGAGCATTAAGACTCTCTGCTCTATCTTTTGTTTAATTGGAGCCAAAGAGGTTCATTCAATAAATTCTGTATGAAGCTCAGAAGTTGTGATTGAGCCATGAAGAAAGTTATCCAAATATTGACATAAGACTGAAAGGAAAGGGGAACATCCCATATTAAACTCTTCTCATATTGGCTATGTATCCTCATTTGCCTTCTATCTTTGTAACAACTCACATGTCCCACTTAAGCTTCTAGCTTTATGTCTTTGCTGCTTCTTCATTCTTTGCCAGATTGAATAATTTTTTCCTCCTCCTCTCCCTAAAAAAAAAACCCCCAAAAATGCACCGTTGATTGAGATTTAATAGCTTGGTTTTCAAAGCTACCATCACCTATACTTCTCTCTACTGTTCCACGAGCAGGCTACCATTTTGTTGCTAAAAGCTGATTTATTTTTTGTTACCTACCATTTTATTTTTGTGTGAGAAGCCCTGGAAAGCTTAAAAACTGCCTCTTGAAGAAGAGACTGCAGCCATTTAGACTGTATGGGAATTTTTGTGATGGCTGTTCCTACAGATGATGCTGGCACAACAGATAGGAGATGTTTACCTCAGCTGAGGCTCTGGTCCTTGGCCATCAAGGCCTTGTTTTTGCCACAATAATAGTGCCTTTGAAGAATTAAATTACAGAGTTAGAACAACTTAGAGCAAATGCTGGTCCCAGAGTTATACTGTACTGACTGGATAACCAGAGCTGTGTTTGAGCATTCAGGCATTGGGTCTTCCTTATTTGATATTAATCCTCTTCATAGGGTTGTTCTCTCTAATTTTTTACAAGGCAGAACTCTTGGGAAAGAAAAAAAGGAAAGCAATTATGAGAGAAACATATATTATACAGAAAGAAAAGCCTGGGGCATGATTGCTTTTACAGCAGACAGCTGCAGGATCCCATACATAACCAATAGCAATACAAAGCTCCCTTCCTTGTGGTGCAGCAGATGTGGTTAGCGAAGACTTCGAGGAAGACTCAGGAATTTCCTGGGTATCAAACAGACTTGGACATGTTCTTTTACAGGTGTTGTGGCCATATCCCTCACGCTCACACTGGGTCAATAATGCACAAATTTCTGTTGGAGAGAAGAGAGAAAAGCAGGTAGAAAGAGAGATACCAGAGCTTGTCTTCCTTGCCTTATGCAAACACTGTGTGAGAAAGATTAAATTCAAAAGTTTAGGAAAATTGATAGGAAATGGGAACAAGGAGGTAGGAAATAGTACTCTCTTAGCAGGAGAGAGTCCTTGACAAAGAAAATTCAAATCAGGTTACCTCCACACTCCAAAGCAGCTGCAATCCTGGGCCTGCTCATCATTGCTTTTCCTAAAATCTTCCCCCATGCACAGAAAACTTATCTCTCTGTGAACCCAAACTGAACTGGATTGCCCCACTCCCAGTGCTCAAATCACTACCGCAAGAATTAGCGGTCTGACTTATCACAAATAGATACAAAAAGTAAGACTGAGTGTAAAGCAAGCAGCTAAAATCAGTCTGAGCACAAGAATAATTCTTGCTACATGTTGTGGCAGAAAAATCTACTCGTGTGAACCTCTGTCCTTCTCCCTCCTCTGCGAGACCACTGTGCAAATGAAAAATTCATCCATCCAGAGCCAGCAGCCTTTTTTCTGCCCTCTCTCCCTCCTATAGCCTGTCTCTCTGCTTAAGAGCTCCTCTTACAACCCACACAAATTTCTGGCTGCTAAGCCCAGTTTATATCCCATTTCCAATCCATGAGTGTTTTCACAGTGATGGACATCTACTTCAGGCTTCTTGCCTTGCCTAGACCCTCAACCCATCAGCTTTGGGGCAATTCCTCACCATGCTGTTCACATCTTCTATGAGATGAGGTAACAATGGTGTTCGCCTTCCCTTATTCTTTATCATCCCCCTGCCCTTGCATCTTTCCTGGCATGGCTGACTCCATATGGTGCTTCTCGAACTGGAAATTGGGTCTCTTCAGTGTCTGGATTACCCCTGAAATTACTGGAGAAGAGGAGGCTCTACAGACTCCTTTTGGCTTGCAAAAAAACAAAAGGACAACCTTCTCCTTTTCCTCCTGCCGATTTTTAAAATAGAGCTATTAGTTTTCTGTATTGTTATTGTGCCTGACTTAATGAGTCATTCTCCTCAAACACTTCACATTAACATGTTTATGTATTTGCTTGCCTGGCTGGGTTCTTTAATAGCATGCCTTTGGTTCAGGTGCTCCCAGCAGAGGCTGCTCTGCCACGCTGCAGGAAGCCCTCCATTCACTGCAGCTGTGTCTCATAATTATGCTCTGTGACCGACTGCTTTTGGGGCAGTTGCTCAACAGTAATAAGAAGGAATTTGATAAATTGGATATTTTTCTACAGGACCCATTCACTCTGTGCCTTGGAGGGACTGGAATCAGTCACATTCCTAGCAGGTTTTTTTCTGCAGTATCAGCAGAAGGTCCTAGCAGGAGGGTTATTTAGGAGTAGAATCTAGATTAAGATATCCTGCTAACCTAGAATGTGGCTAGAAAGACTGATGCAAGGGGTACCAATAGGTTTGGGGGATAACCCTAGAAGTAAATCCATTTTAATTTTAAACAAGGCTGGCAAGCCAATGCCATTCTTGCCAGAAAAGGGATGTCTGATCTGGCTTATTGGCTCTGGTGAAGCCTGTTTCCAATGTCAGGCTCACTTCTTTGACAGCTGTTAGAAAATCTACACCTGCAGGGATTTTCTTCTTGTTTTGCCCTTGTGTTGGGTAAACCTGAGTTTTGACTGATGTAGCAGCCACCAGAAGGCAGGCAGTAAGAGTAAGCCTATCTACCTACCAGAGTCAGCCTGTATCACACCTACATTGTTGAAAGCTTCCTGTGAAATTGGATTAGCACTTAAATGTTGTGTGACAGAGCTTTATGTTCTAGGTTTTGTACATGTTCTCAAGGAAAAAGGAAAGAAAAAAAATCACTCCTGAAACTCTGTATCATTTGGGGACAATTATAGTATTGCCAGATTAATTACAGTGTTTCTACAATGCTCTCCTCTGATTCTACCATTAGAACACAGCAGAAATCAGAGTCTGTTTTGACCTTTATTCAGAGCCTCTTGTTAAAGTGACTTTCACAACAGAACTCAATTTGTCACATTTTATTTGTACTTTAATTTTATTATTAACAGATTAATGAAGCTGGTAATGGGTTTCCCGATGCTCCCTTTGGAAATGTGAACTGTGTCCCTTCCTTACATCAATCTGCTGTCAGCAGATGAAGTGCCTTTGCAAAATGCTATTAACTGTTACCAGAAGCAATTAGTCAAAATAGCAAGTCA
Organism: Sterrhoptilus dennistouni; assembly: GCA_013397095.1. Classification (NCBI taxonomy): domain Eukaryota; kingdom Metazoa; phylum Chordata; class Aves; order Passeriformes; family Zosteropidae; genus Sterrhoptilus; species Sterrhoptilus dennistouni. The sequence goes on along the minus strand of VWZU01007248.1, from coordinate 126,886 downwards.
GCTTCAAAAGGAGAGACTCCAGATTCCCTCAGTGTGTTAGGAAAAGCGCATTAGTAGGATTTAATCTCTCCAGCAGCCACAAGCTTTAGGCCCTGCAGTAGGTGTCTGGGTTAATGACACATAGAAATGTGAATGTATCAGACTTTAATTTGCTCGAAGGAGCAATGCCAGATTAAAAACAAAAAGTAAAAAAAAATCACTTTCCGGTGTCATTAACAGCAATCCCCACACTGCCAGAAATGCCCATGCTCTGTTGTAAGATCCTGTCTCTGTGCCAGCCTTAAAAATCCCTGAGTGAAATCCTGGCCTTCCCAAAGGCAGTAGGAGACTGCTTGTGACAATGCTGAGGCCAGGCTTTGTCTTCTTTGTCCTAACTTTCTGGCCCAAACAAATATTTGAAAAGTATTTCACATCACCTTCCAAAGCATCAAATTCCAACTCCTTCTCAGACAGCTCTCTTTTTTATGCCATGCCAGAAAGTCACAAGATAATGACTAGTGAGACACATGCAACCTCCAGTTCGGCTTTCCCCCTGGGAAGTGATGGTTTGGCATCATCATTACTCTGACAGCTTTACTGTCTGGTCAGTATTCCACAAGGGGGAAAACACTGCACATGGCAGGGGCAGTTGGGATGAGATGGTTGTTAAAGTCCTTTCCAATCCAAGGCATTGTATGGTTTGATGGGCCTGACAAAATTGCGATACCGTGCACATACAGAACACAAGGTGTGCTCAGTAAATGGTCCCTAGCAGGAGGAGGCAAGAGTCTGAACCCTTTTGAGGAATGAGGTAGCACTGGGTAAAAAGCCAGCAGCCCCCTGCCCCCTCATCACTGCCCCAGATGAACTGACAGGGAGGAATCTGGGGGATGTGAAGCATCTGGTTTAATGTCCTACATGCTTAGCAAAGTTTAAAGCATATGCTGTGGTATTCCTACTGCTTTCCAGATTGGGCATTCCAACAACTGCCCTCCTCCTCTTTCAAATGCTGGAAAACTATGTTATCCATCACTATTTCCAGTGCATTTCTAAGTACATGTGTATTGCATACATGGGTCCAATTAAAGGGGGAAGGTCATGAAAACAACAGAAATTCCACTGATACTGAAAATAAAAAAAGATTATCCATTTTTCCTCAGGAATGGGCAATGAGGTTTCTGTTTCTAGGCAGAAGGTTAATATTTTTCATGTCATTTGGCCCTCATTCCTTCAAACCCAGTCAGTCCCCCCTCCTTTGGGTGGTTGCAGTGGCCCTGATGCATCGAGGGGCAAACTCTGGCCTCAGTTCACATGCCTCTCACAACCCTGCCATATGCTGGTACTCCCACACTGGGGTTTTTTTTTGGAGGCAAATAACAACTCAGCACCAGACCTTGAGGACATTTTTCCTCAAAGAAAACATAAACAGCTGAACTCCACCCAGGGACTTGGACAAACTACAGTCTGGATAAAAACCACCACCCTTTATTTTGCCAAGACCTCATTGATTAAGGATATGCAGATCTAATGATTTTGCTGAGTGTTTGCAGAGTGTACTCCTGCTGGGTTTTCTTTCCTCCACTGCCTTCAAGTGAGTATTCACAGTGCATAAGGTTAAAAGGGTTTCTTTTCCCCTCCAAGTGCAGAAGGATACAAGAAGAATTAGAAGTCTAGGACTAAAAAAAGCCTGGCACAGTCCACTCTAAGATGTAAGAGTGGCACAACCTATCTTCCTTTGATAGGAACTTAACGACAGCAAAAGACTGTCCTCTGGTCCCTCAGTCAGATCTTTCCACTGATTGGAGGAAGAGCTTCTTGAAAAACACAATGCATTGCTCAAACACTCCCATAAAAATGGCCTTCTGACTATCCAAACACATTGTCTGTCGTCTTAGATCAAGCATGGCTCTTACACTTAAACATAAGGATTAAAAGGCATCCATTAAAAGGAGAGTTTAAAATTCTATTTTAAAAAAAGCTCAGAAGCCTAAAAGACTAGTTATTTGTGTAATCTCCAAGATCAAACGTTGCTGAAATAAAGACTTTTACTCCTTTATCAGATAAAACCTGTGTGCAAAGACTGCAAAGGGAGAAGAGACTATTAAGATAATCTAGTTTGACCTCATGACCTCAGGTTTTGGCATTTCACTGGTACAGGACCCTTTCAGTTGTTCATGTAGCTATATGGAAATTTGAATTAAACCACAGCAGACTACATTAACTTGAAAAAACAGACCACAGGTGTTCAAGTTCCTTTAATTTTTGTGTTTGTAGGCAAGGCTCAGTGCTTAAAAGGATAGTCCCAAGTCCTCTGCTGATGCAGTTGGTACAGGTCTTGCTGAAGCTCACGGATTTCATTTTCCATCAGATGAGGATCTACCCTGAGGAGTTTCCAACTGTAAGGGAGAACTAAGTAAGTACAAAAGTGCAAATACCTAGAAAGGGCAATTTGCAGAAGTCTTTGGGTAAACTACATTGCCAAAGTCTCCGTCTTTCTTCTTTTTGTCTTTCTACTTTTTATGACAAGTGCTTAGGATTGTGTTCACTGTGCCAGTTTTCAGCAGGACAGGAAGGAGAACCTGGGACACATTTCTTTGTCTGTGTCTTTTCTAATCTGTTTGAGCTGTCTGATGTCTTCATATCTAATACATTTGAGTCCTTTGATCTGAGCTGGAGGATGTCTCAAGAAGGAGTGGCGATTCACAGGAAAACAGGATATCCACAGGGGAGCCAGTTGTCCAGTCCAGCAGAATTAATCAGCATTAGCTGTGTGAGCTCTTGCTCTGAAACACTGTAAATAAGAAAAGCGCCACAGATCATTATAGGTATGGGAATAAACAAAGAGAGAAACACTATTTAAACCTCTAAGTGTCAAAAATGGTTTCTGAACCACCCACTTGATTTTTTTGGTGGAGCAAAACTTGATTTTTGGTGTCCAGATGAAAACATGACTTCTGTTTTGCAAAGAGGCACTGTTTCAACATTTGCTTCTGTTCTGGCACCTAGAGTGTTTTTGCAAACCAGAGACACACCTAACACTGGGTAAAACAGGTCTGAAACACAAGAGCTGCCTTCCTGTGCCTAAACAGCCCAACAGCCTGGTTACAATGCTATGCTCTCCCTGGCTTGCTCTGTCTTGCAGCTTGGTTTACCTTTCCTTCTTCCTTCTCTCCTGGCCTCATTTCTGCCAGCATGTGCCTGCAGCTGGCCTGGCCAAAGCACAGGAGCTTGGAGCAGCCTCCTTGGGAAGGTGTAACTAATGGAGGTGCCTTTCACCCAGGGACCTGAGGAACATCATCTCCTTTGTTGTGTAGTCCCTGGCTGATGAGGAGAGAGCTGGTGCTGCACTAGAGGATGGTGACTGCATCTTCCCTGGCAGAGACTGCCACCACTGCAGTGTCGGTAGCTGAGCACAGAAGGAATGGGCAGGACCATCTCCTCCTCTTTATGTTCCTGTGTTCAGGATGAAGCCCTTGTGACTGGGTTGTACAAAGGGTATGATCACTCTGGATGTAGTGCTCCTGAAGGATCGTACCTTGTTAGATCCTATGGAGAGAGATGGGTGCCAGAAGGGCAGCCGCTCAGGCTGGGAAATGCTTGAGCATTAGCAGAGTCAGAGGATGTAATAATTTCTATTCAAATAGAATTTTGGCCTCTTGTCAAAATGCCTTCTGATTAGTCAAAACATTTCTGTCAAAAGATGCTTTTTAATCCTTCATTTTGACTTGATTTGCCTTGATCATAAGGGATGGGAAGGGTTAAATCTCAAGATGATGGCTTTCCACTCACGTGCTTCAGGTCTGGGTAGGTCCTGTTCATAGAATTACCTTTGAGTTGGAAGGGACCTTTTAAAGATCACCTATTCCAACCCCCCTGCAATGAAGACAAACTCCTTTTTCAAAATCTGCTCCTGCACGAGGCCTAGCATTGAGCAAAATCTCTCCTGGTGCACCTTTTCCTTGTGCTCCTGGGAGGTAGGTGGATGCTGTCAGTGATGCTCCCTCCGTGCTGTGTGTTCATGTCCAGGGATGTTCTTGCCTTCCACAGGCACTGCATGAAAGGGCCCTCATGAAAGCGGGGCTGCAATGGGGATAAGTCCTATGCCAATGAGTGGGCTCTGAACTCACTTCCATACCTGGAACTGGAGCAGGAAGATGATGGGGTCGCAAACGGCTCTTAGCAGTCAGTGATTTTAACGGAGAGCCTATTATTCATTATACAGATGGAACTGTCACGTGTGTCATATGCTCTCTTTCTCAGAAGGAGGAATCCAACCCTAAGGTATTTAGGTACCAACACCAAAACACCTTAGACCTGAATAACCTGCAAATGGAACTTCTGAAGCCCAAGGGGATGTTGTAACTGCCTAAATTCAACAAAAAGAGGAAATGCTGGGGGCATTTGACTTTACAAACAGCCTTCAGTTGGCCCATTTCCAGCACAAATGCCTCACGCATGGTAATGGATTTCAAATACACTAAAGAGCAGGGCCACAAAACCAAACAAGCCTTAACATTTGACCTTATTGGGGAAAACAAACCTACAATTACCAAAGAAAACTAAGCATGCCTAGCTAATTGACTCATCTTAGAACTCTAAGTTTTGTTTCCATGACTGAACCATAGGAATGTAAAGCCTTGCCATCTTTCAGCTAGCATGGTTTCCTTAGATCTCATGGAATATCTGAAAATCACCAGTCACCTCCTAACATTTTGAGTAGTCTGTTCAGTATAAAGGAGAGAAATGTAGAGACAAACATAAATTGCAATACCACCTTTTTTTTTTTTTTTTTTTGATGTAACATTTCTGGAACAAAACATGAACATCAAATCAATGAATTACAGGCTGTTACACCCTTGTTGCTGTATGCTCATCCACCCACGAACATTTCATATAAAATTACCTAATAATCAATTTGAAGTACTTTAAAGTAGCTTGTTTTCATACGAAGTCAGTAACAGACTCAGCAGTCCAGTGTCTAGACCTAAGACAGAGGTCTTATCCTCAAAGATATAAGCCAGAAATTGTGTTAAGTCTTTGGTGTTTTAGGTATCATTTAAAAAGACCATCTGAGACTCCTTACAGGGAACAGAAATTTCCCTAAGACATGGGAAGACAATTCTTGCTGTGGTTTTTTTAGTCATTCTTAATGTAACAATCACAATTAGCGACTAGCCAGAAGTCACCTAAGACGGGTGACACTTCCTGCTCTCATGAAAAACAAGGAAAGGATTCCCTGCTATGAGATGGTCATACTGGTCTCAGAGGATCTTTCAAAAGCAACTGAAGCAGCGGCCCATCAGATAAGTCAGCTGAAGGTATCCTGAGTGAGCACTCTCACTTGTGGATTGTTTGGTTTCCATGGCTCTTGGCAAGTCACTCATGCTAAAACTGAGGATTTTTTATTTTGTTTTGATGAAACTGTCTCAATGTTAAACACATGTTTGAAAGGCAGTTTACAGGTTTAAACTACAGTGTTTATGAAAGCTTAGTGAGGATTATCTTGCAAAAAATGAAGACTTCTGGGTAAGTTATATAGTGAAAAATTAATTTTATATGCTGTTTAACCACATGTCAGTAAACTCAAGGCAAGATAAATCTGTTAAGAAACCATACAGTATGTTTAGCTAAGTGTAAGGTATGATATGTCTGTTTCATGGTACATCTCTGGCTTTGAGGTGGGCCATATTGTGTTCAGCCTACATTAAGTTGTCTGAGATGAAATGCATGTGATGGGCACTTGAATTTGTATGCAGAACTGCTGTCAGACTTTCTGGCAGGGGACTGGCTGATATGGACCAACTGTGGGCTGCTCTAGCCTCAGGGCATAATTTACAGCAAGCTGAAGCTCAGCAAATTACTTGAGAAAGAAAGGGACAAAGGTGTGTACAGGAGCAGTAACCAAAGCAGGGCAGAGCATCCCTGCTCATACAAAGTTTGCTTTATTTCAGCTGTGGTCCAGAAGTAGGGAGTTGCATTTAAGGATGTAATGCTACAGGTCAAGAGGTCAAGTACATTGAATATGTCTCTGGTTTAGTTCTTGACCTAAGAAGTGAGAGGTAGGCCATGCTGTAGCTTATTAAAGCCCTAATGGGAAACACAGACATATTTAATAGAGTTCATGTTCCAAACCCACTATTATTGTTATTATATGAACATGCTGCCTTCAAAATCAGGTACCTACATCACCAGCAAACATCATGTATTGCAACGAGAAACTAAGTAAGTCAAGTTGAAAGAACTACAGGCCACTGGTCGATTCTTCTTGAGAGAGCTTTTGGCAGATCACAGGGAAGCATCTGCACAGATCCCATAGAAGCTGATTGTGCCGTGTCTGTGCTCTGGCTGTATTTGTACCCAGCCTTTAGCTGACCTGCCTGCACCCTTCTGATGGAAATAGGTTGTGCGAAGATGCCAGTGTGTGCCTGGGTACACTGAGGTGCAGCACTTGTTCTGGCCTTTTAATGTTTAAACAGCTGTGCTGGATTTGCCAGAGGGTGTCTGACAGAGTCGTTAAAAACTGATCCCTGAGTAAACAGCATGGTGTTATTTACTCCAATTCAGCTGTGATAATTCACACCATCTGAAGAGCAGCCTAATCCTGCACTGGCAGGTCTCTGAGATGTTTGCTACTGCTTTGAACAGAAAGATCCTTGCATAAAGGGGAATGTGATTTCCCCATCACTGATGACTCTGGACAAGACAATAAAAGATACAACACAATTTAAAACAAAAGGAATTAATTCAGAATGAAAATGTAACTGCTAATGCAGTAGTCACAGGCTTGTGATCATCCAGGACACCTGTGTGTGCTGACGTATTTATAGATGTTAGTTACAGGCACTACTAGAGGAGAGGTATGGATTTCAGGTTTGGTCACACTTCTAGTTTGTTTCTTCTTCTTGCGCAAGCTGTAGAGGCAACTCAAGGAATATCCATTTGGAAACATCCTAGAGAGAAGGGAAACTGTAATATTCAGGACCACAGTCTTCTAGAAAACTGTGATTTCCTCCAACCTTGATGTGAACATTAGCTATATCTGCAACTACCTGCTAATAGTAGAGTTCCTGCTTCAAATGTGGCTTATCTGCTTTGCCTGGGTAAGTGATGATTCAGCATTTGTCCTCAGATCTCCTGACCTGCAGCTTTACATCCCCAGAAGCAACTCCCATCTTCTGGGGCTAAGGGCTGAATCAGTGCCCACTCTCTTGGTCCTTTCTCCTATTGTCCTGATGTGAACTTACCAAATGACACATCTTAACATTCCTCTTTATGACATATCTGTTGTCATGTCATTCTTACTCTTCAAGATATGCTTCCATCTCTTGCCCTTGATGTCTTCAAAACACCTAGAATAGAAAAGACAGATGTAGATCACCTGATTCTCAGGCTGAATCTTCCGTTAAATTGGAGACTTCCTGGAATTAATCCTGAGCAGAATATGAGCACACCACAAACTGCTTGTCAAGTAAATATTTAAGATGTGTATACAGTAAATCTGTGAAGTTTAGTAAAATCAGGACTTAGGGGCATGTGCAACAGCAATTTCTTACTCACCGCTGCCTTATAAAACTCAGGGAAATGGTAATAAGTTGTGATGGCATTCCTGATTTTGGAGATAGTTTTACTTTGCAGTAAAGCCATATGATTCTGTCATCCTTTTTTGGTCGTGCTTTAGGCAAATATGCTCAAATTAATTACCATAGCTCTAGTTTGCTGGTAGGTGTCTATTTCAAAGGAGTGAAAACTAATGCAAAACTTCTTGAGTTCATTAACTGCAAACCGTCACCTGATTCTACGAGAAAAAGCTTCTTCAGGCTCTCAAAGCACATGTAACACAGCAATGTTTTGGCTTACTTTTGGCTGGTTGAGGCAATTACACATAGGTATACATGATGATGGTACACGACACGTTGACACCACTACTACACTTACAAAAAGAACATAGAAATGAACAGTGACACTTCACACAGGGGTTGCACGTGAGACACAAATTTGAAGTCCAGCGCTGTGGGGAGCCAAGGACTCTGAACTCTCATTAAATTCAGCGTGAGTTGAGAGTTCAGTTGGTGGTTCAGGTGCTTGGGCCCTCAGTGAGGCTCTGCACATTCATGTCAGAGACAGGAGTAATTTCCCCTTTCCAGTGTATGTGTGTTTCTAATTGCTAGATTAGTACAATTGCCTGATAATCACGAGTAATAGAAATGGCTTTCTGGTACTGAAGTGCTCTTTCTGAAAGTTAATAAAGCTCATTCAGCATCGCCTACAGTTTTACAACACGCCGTAATGGAATAATGTAATGAGTACAATGTCAATACTATACAAAAGCCAGTGTAAAGTTAAAAATGGATCTAGGATAGTGCTGCTTTTGAATATGAGCAGTGCAAGGTATGAATTACTTCCTTGAGATGGATACAGGGGTTAATCTGTGAACAATGCAGTCCAGCTCACATTCAAATTCACTCCCTATTTTTTTGTTCCAGATTTGCTTCCCGTCCTTTTCTTCCAGTTGTTTAATTTGTGCTCATCCTTGTTAATTCCATAAAGGTGATCATGCTTTTAATTTACACCTTCCATTTTCCTACTGGAATTTGGCTATTAAAATCGTCTGTAACAATGTGATAAAAGGACACAGCAGGAAACCAACTCTACTTAAAAATTACAGCGTGAGTCCCAAGTCAATCTGAAACTTCTAGGAATGTGTAGCCCTGTAACTTGTCAGATATGTCTCCTGCCATAGTTGGAATGCCTCAACAATTCAGTGATAATTTTACATTGTTTTCACTATGTGCAAACAGAGGAGTGTTAAATTTCATTATTCCAGGATCCATCCGTGTTTTGTATGCCCAGTACAAGTTTGTTGTTAACACGGCACATTAACTGTATGTGTAAAACCTCTAGTCCCTTCTTCTTTTCCTGCATGAATAAGACGAAGTTTTATTTAGGAAGGAAATGGCTTTGTCTACCTGTAAATGAAGATCTCCTGAAACGCAGTCTCGTAAGAGGTTGATGGTAATCAGTAATGCCAAATCCTCATTACAGCAGTGGCATTTTCACCAACTCTATGGCAGATTTTGCAATTAACACACAAAGAATTATTCCTTTCTTGTGTAACAACATTTTAATGTCAGTAAAAAGTGGTTTTATAGTTCAAGAGTACAAATAAAAAAATATTTCATCTTAACCCTTCTACCATTTTCCCTCAGGCAAGTCTTCAAATTTTAGTTAGGAAAAAAACACAAGAGGTGGATGGATGCTTGCTCTACGGAAAGCTGAGGGACTCCCTCCCCACTCTGCAATTGCTGGATGTTTTGAAATGGAAGATTTTACTCCAAGTAAAGCCTGGAGAGTTACTTTCTCTCCCACGACAGGCTTTTACCACCACCACCAGATCCTTTCAAGCTGAACCAGCTGGAAGGGCACTGAAAGGAACAAGTTAAGCACCTTTCTAGCTACCGGGCTGCATCAAGAAGGCACAACATAAGCAATGGTAAAGTCAGTAAACAAAATTTTACTGTAATATTTTGTAACACAGATACTGTATTTCTCTTTGAAGTGTAAAGCTACCGTCTTACACAAGAAAGATGGACAGACCCTTTTCCAAGACTAATATGGATACAATAAATATGGAGTTTTACATACTAGATCTGTACACAGAAACTTTGTCCCACAGCCATAAAAATTTACATTTAACAGTGCAACATATAATTTAATCTTTTATTTATCTGACATAGGATGTTTACTTACTAAACACAAGCAACTACCTGGTTTTAATATACATATTTTATATATATATATTTTATATATATATATTCAACAATCTGTACAGGTTTCTAAACATAAAACTCCAAAAAGGCACAATCGTCTATACAACATGTACAAAAATGGCTGGAGCTGACAAGAAACAACAATTATTGGTCAAGAGTTCATGATTGCACGAAGATTAGTAATGGGTTTGTGTCAGAAAAATGTGCTTTAAGGAAAGGAAGGTTTGCAAAGAAACCTGCAAGTGTTATTAAAAAAACCCAAAAAACCCTAAAAATAAAAACACAATGAAAAACAAAAACTAGGTTGCTATTACAAGTCTATCCTCATCGTCACTGCTGCCATCACTAAACTGCACCGTGTTTTGCCGCTGAGGCGGGGCGGCCGGCCTGGGTACCTGTCTGTCCGGGGTGACAGTTCGGTGGACTGGGGACTTGGTTAACGTGTTGGGATTCACCTTGGAGCGGGGCTCTGCCGGGGAAGCCCTCTTCACCTGGAGGGCAGGGAGGTCACGCTTTGGCTTGCTGGGGTTCACGAGGTCAGTCTTTTCAGGATCAGCTTTCCTGGGACCGCTGGGGTTGGTCAGCAGGGTGGGCTCGGGATGGCTCTTCCCGCCGTACCGCTGGCCGCCAGCCACTGCCTGAGGAGAAGCATCCCGGGAGGCCTGGCCGGCCTCGGCCGCGGGGAAGCCGACAGGAGCTGGTTCCAGCTGGACCTCGCTGGCTTTGGAGCCTGAGGTGGGTGCCTCGGAGGCTCCGTGCCCCTCGGCACTGGCCGGGCTGACGGAGGGGATGAGGGTCGGCAGGGCAATGTTCAGGATCTGCAGGCCAGGAAGGTGTCCCTGCGGGCTGGGGGTGCTCTGCGGGGCTGCGCCGGCTGTCAGCACCTGGAGGCCCACGGCGTTGAGGGTAATTCCCGGAGGGCGCATCTGCGGGGCGATGTTGGTGTTTGCCAGGCCCAGGATGTTCACTGTCTCCATGCCCAGTGGCGGCAGAGGCTGCAGGTTGGGTGTGCCAAGCCCCTGAATGCCTGGCACACTCACCTGGCCGATGGGAATGCATGGCACCATGCTGTTCACCTCGGCGACTCCCACGGGATTCGTGACGGTGCCGGTGGCCGTGCCGCCTGCCTCGCCAAGGGCGTTGGTAGTTCTGTGAATCACGCTCACAGCTGGGATAGTGAGCTGCACTGGCCCCGCCTGGATGGGAACAAAGGTGGAGTAGGCGGCCAGGCCGGCAGGGACCACCTGGATGCCCCCGACCGGCACCATGCCGTAGGGAGCCTTGGCTTGCCGCTGCGAGTGCAGGGGCAGGTGGCTGAAGAGGTGAGTCTGGGGAGCTCTCGACTCGGCAGCCGGCTTCTCCTCCGGGATTTCTGTGTAGGGTGATGGCGCCGTTGTCGGCATGCTGCGGTCTGCTGGCGAGGACGGGGAGCTGATGGAGGGCGTGCTCTGGGAGAGAACAACACAGGCGTGTTAATGTGACATCACCACTGTCCTTCAGAGACATGGAAACACAAGGGAGCTGGGAGTGCTTCCCATGCCCCCTTTTAAGAAAGAACAACAACAAAATTGTTCATAGTATATAGTGCTCAGCTTAAACAATGAACTGATTTCCTTCCTTTCTTTTTCCACCTCCTTCCTCACCCACTAATTGCATTTTCCTCCCCTAATTACTCTTGCTTAATTTCTCTCAAACACTAGTACTCAAAAACATTGCCGAATATCTTTTGCACGTGTGTTTTAAGTGGCGAAAAAGCTTTGCAGAACTGTTTCATGTGGAAATCACCCCAGGCAAGAAGGTTAAATAAGCATAAGATGGCATTTTTGATGCACTGGGTTCCTCTCATGAAGGCATTACAGCCTCTGGCAGGCAGAGGCAGCATCACTGCACATTTGTCACGGGTGCTTCTAATGTGGCAGACGGGGTATGCAATGACAGGAGATGGCTGACAACTACAGCTCCTGCTGAGGTGGAGGTGATGGGCGGATACTGGAGTGAGATGTGGGACCCACATCCCACTGCTGCCTCAGCTCACTGTGATTTATTTGGTGCACACACCTGGATATATAATGCTATTTCTATCCTCTCTTTTCTTTTCCTAAAACCTGCTACTGACCAAGGCTTGCAACTCCTTTCCTAGAACCTCCTGAAACAAGTAATCTGAAAGTGCAATCTCACGGTTTTCTTTTAGTTTTAGGCACATTCATCACACACACACACACTGGTGCAACCTTACTTAATTTTTACAGTATTAACTCTCAAAAATTCTCTAGAGCAGGCAAAAAACTCAAAACCAGACAGAAATGCTTTTGGAATCCGCTGGTAGAAAATGTATTGGCAAAAGGAGAATATGATTAACTGGCTCTGCAGTGCCAACCTGTCTAAATGAGAAGATGGGTTTGAGAAAGAATCCAACCTCTTTCTCAGAACTGACACCTCACAAGAAATCCTGATAAACTGGTATGGATGCTTTCGAAGGAATGTAGAACAGCCTTCCTGAGCTGTGTTGACTCCTTTTCTCAGTTGCAAGAATGGGGATCCACAGCCATTCACAATAGGAACAGACTGTAGATGAACCACTAGAGACACAAGGCTGATGCTTCTTTTGGCCTGGGAAAGCAAAAGAAAGCCTGGAAAGGAATTACTTCCTCATATTACTTACATGCCTAGCCTGGAAAGGAATTACTTCCTCATATTACTTACATGCCTTCTTTTTTTTTTTTTTTTAATATATTAATGTAGACAATTATTAGAGCTATATAAATGAACACCATTCAACATTTTTAATTGCATGAATATTTACTTGAGGCTTCAGTGGTTCTATTTAATGAGGGAGTAAACTCAGTTATATGTCCTTCTGGTATCCATTGGCAACAACGAAACCTAAACTCCAAATACCAGGACCCGGTAGGCAGGCATAGACAGTGATCAGAGACCACTTCATTTTACTCTGCCACACTACAAACTCGCTCCAATTTACATTTGCCACATGCACTCACAGTTTCTACATGCAGGGATGAATCTGTGTCAAACAATACAATGCAGCAATCATTTTTACTGTTTCTCCATGTCAACAGTTTGCTATGTTAAACTGTGTAAAAAAATAAATCCAGTAGTGTAAATTTTCAAAGAAAAAAACAGGCCACTAAGTACTTAAAACAGATGAAAATTTTCTGCTACTTTCTTTTTCAATAACTGCACAGTTAGGTTTAGGCTTGGACTCTGTGATCTTAAGATTTTGTTCCAACCTAAATGATTATATGATCCTGTATAATATTTCTAAATACTGCATTCATCATAGAGAAGCAGTACTTTGATTACCCCTTCAATTAAACTACTTTGCATCTCATTTTTCTGAGCATTACTCTGAAGAACTCAAATGCCTTCAAGGTCTGTAGCAAGAATTCAAAACTTCCAAAAGGTATGTTTAGGATCAGTCTGGTAAGTGACTTGTAGTGCCCCCATCACAGTACATTAAAACCATAGCTGAAAAAGTCTCAGCACCTGCCACTTCCCTCTGTGATTTCATGGGCACAGTTTTAAAAAAAAAAAGTTGCCAAAATTACTGAACACTCCCACAGACCTGCACGCAGACTGACCTCATCTTCCTGCACACTGCTTTGAAAAGCTGCATGTCTAATGTGCATGGGCAAAATCCATCCTTTTCTGATTAAAATCTTCTTTCAGCTTGGAGAAAAGCTGAGAGCACTGGGAACTCAGGTCTTGGTCCTGTGTTCATTTCTCCTTTTATTATTGTGCAAGGGTAATTCCTAGTTTCCTTGAACATCTGGTGCTCTTTCTAATTCTACTATTAAGCATATTTGGAGGATAGATAAACAATTGCACTGTTTTCTTTTAGTGATAAGGCAAAAAACTTGGGACTAGATTAATTTCCCTTTCGAATTACCAATGATTGAATCATCATATTTCAGAGTGAAATGATGGCTGAATTCTACTACCTTTCCCTGAAAACCTCATAACCACCACCATATATTCATTCCATGTATTTTCTTCTGATTTGTAATACATTTCAATGTAATACCAGCTCCAAACATCAGCTGAAATGACCATATTACAATTAAACCTTTCAGGAAGAATACAATCAAATTAAAGAATTCGAAAAGCAATTCTCCTACAACATCCTTGTGTCTAGAGTCCTACATATTTGTGCTTGGATTAATTTTAACTCTCCAGAAAGACTCATCACCAAGAATTCTAAGAATGAAGGGAAAGGCAAACATTTCGATCTCTGAAAGATCTCCAAAAAGATCTTTTTAGGAGGACTTAAAATCCCACACTCTCTCTGGTTTTAGACATTCCTACCTTTGTAAGAGCTGCAGTTGATATTAAGGAGTTGCCCAAGGCTGTATCTGGATCAGGGTAATCCACAGACATCTGGCGACCTGGAGATGCAGGAGTGATGTCTGTCAGTGCCGCATCAGCACCGCACAGACCCACTCCTCTCTCCTGGGCTTTGTCCTCATGTGCTTCCTGATGGGTGGACTCTGCTGGCGACCTGGAGGTCCTGCTGACCGACTGCACTGTGCTAAGGACAGTCATCTTGGTCAGCAGCGCTTTGGGGAGACCATCCATCGAGTCTGTGTGAGCCCCAGTGAAGCAGTCTGGAAGCCTGATGTCGTCGTCGGTGCTGGCGGCGTCCTGTAGGCCATGGCGAGAGGGGTGGTGCTGGGGGCTGGCCGTCACCGAGGGTGTTGTGGATAGCACTGACTCAGCCTGGCTGTCTTCATCGTCGTCCTCGTTGTCATTTTCATCTTCATCGCCACCATCAGACTCCTCCACGTCATATCCTGACCGGTCATAGCCAAATCTTTGCTTCTCACCTGCAAAAGTGGAAGTAGAAGTTAAGACAATGAAGGCCCTGGACTGACAGGGAAGGAAGCAGGAGAGAACAACTAAAAACACCAAAAAACCCACATGACATATGTATTTTCCACTCACACCCCACTGCATCAAAGCAACAGGAAAGACTTAAATTGTTTTTATTTTCTAGTTTACATATTTTAAATATACAGGTACATAATCTTTTGTCTTCTGCTCCTATGTTGTTTTTAACCTTCTGGATTTGGCCATTTTCCTTCATGCCATTTATAACCATTTGCTCAAAGTCGCCCTTTACTCTTCTGCTGGGGTAGCAGTGAGCAGATTCCTGGTTCATTAGGTTCCCAGTGCTGACTTGTGGGGCTGGTCTGTCAACCCTAGTGGTGGGATATTCTCTAGCTGGTTCTGACTCATAAGTGGGTGTCCTTGTACCTAATATGAATCACGGCTGCAAAGGTTTTTGAAGGATGCAAACAGGAAGACTGGAGGCTGTTAGTCAAGAATTTGTCTCGTTAACAGGCAAAAGAGACCAAAATAAGACTTTATTAGATTTCTTCACTTCACTAATGTTTTGAAAGGTTTATTAAAAAATTATCCAGGATGTCCTAGGAACCAACAAAGCATTAGTCATAGCAAAACTTACCTATGAATCTTTCCTTGCATAAAGAAGCCCTCCTGACTTCAAGTCTTAAAGCCTCTGTCTAGGGGTAAATTTCTCTACAAAATACAGTTCTACTGCAGCTTTTCACCTTCTTTTGTATCTAACTTGGAAAGAAAGAGTTGTCTTTAGTAAAGCGACAGAAAATCCCATCTGCTCTGTCTGATTCCAAGCCAGACTGTCTGGGATCATATTTTATAAAAGACAAAATGCTTTGAATACATTAATATTTTGTATTTGATTAAAGGTCTGTCTCTTGGTCTGTCCAAAAAAACATATCAGCATGAAATTCATTTGGCTCTGTAAAACCAAAGATGTCTGGTTAGACAAAATCTGAGAGATGCTGGTCTAGGGAAATCTACACAGCAACTCACCATCGAAATGAACAATTCTGAAAAAAATCAGACCCTTATAAGAATTTGAATATACTGCCTATATTCAGGCTGCTAAGTTACCCAAACTAAAACAAACATTTTGAACTCCAGATAAAATAAATGAGTTTAATTGAGCTACCTTTCAGTAAGTTACCCACCATTATAAGCCTTTATGGTTTCAAGTGAGCAATGCAATTAGGAACTAATAGCTTCTTTGAAAAATCCCTCTGTAACGACTTTCCCCCTTCTTTGCCTACACAAGAATTTGTACATTAAATACGGAAACTAGATTTCCTACACTTACTACAGCAGACATGAACGCGTCAGACATGTTATTAAAAATACCCCAAATCCTCCAGGTCATTGGAATGATCCTAACAAAAATATTTATCAGAGTTTTAAATAGTCTTAATTTATAATTCTCATCCACAGACAAGGCTGTTCAAAATAGAAAATACGTTTTAGTGGAAAAATGAATTCATTAACTTCCATTCCAAAATTATGGCAAGTATGATTGTTAAAGATATTATTAACAATAACATGTGGACTGACAAAATGATTTTGGATTTTTTTTCCTCTATAATTCTGTCATTCCTACTCTTCATATAAACAGTGTTTTATCAGTAACTTGCAAAGCAAACATATCTAAAATGTTAGAACATCTACATATGTTTCTGAATGGAAACAACTACCTCTGCATTCAATACCAATGACAAGCTAGGAGGTTCCCCGCACCCTGAGCTGAAGGACCATGTCTGTGAGAATGATAAGCTCTCAGTTGACTCTGAAGCTGTGTGGGAACTGCTGCTCCAGCTGGATGCCTAAAGTCTATGGGGCCTGATGGAATTCATCTGAGAATACTTAAAGAGCTGCTGATGTCATCTAAAGACCTGTCTCAATGATTTTTCAGCAGTCTTGGGAATCTGGAGAGGTCCTAGCTGACTGGAAGCTGGTGAATGTCCCAGTTTTCAAGAAGGGCAAGAAAGAGGACCCCAGAAACTACAGTCTAGTCAGTCTCATTTCTGTACCTGGTAAGGTTATGGAGAGGATTATCCCAGGAGGTACTGAAAAACATCTGGATGACAATGCAGCCATTGGTCACAGCCAGCACGGCTTCATGAGAGGAGAGTCCTGCTTATCAAACCTGATTTCCTTGTATGATAAGTTAACTCATACAGTTGACCAAGGGAAGCCAGCAGATGTAACTTTTCTGGATTTCAGTAAACTGAAATTTTTATTCAGTAAAAAAAAAATTACTCAGTAAAAATTCAGTATTTTTTTGATACTGTCTCTCTACAGGATCCTCCTGGAAAAACAACACATCATGTGATGGGTGAAGAAATGGCTCACGGGTCAGGCACAAAGGGTTACAGTGAATGGGGTGACATCAGACTGGGGATCTGTCACCAGTGGGGTTCTACAAGGCCCCATCCTTGGCCCTGTGCTCTTCAATATCTTCATAAATTACTTGGATGCAGGACTGGAAGGGACACTGAGTAAATGATACAGATGATACAAAACTGAGAGGAATTGTTGACTCCCTCGAAGGCAGAGAGGCCCTGCTGAGAGACCATGACAAATCAGAGGGCTGGGCAATAACTAACAGGAAATATCAATAAGGGAAAGTGCTGGATTCTGCACCTGAGACAGGACAGCCCTGGATGTACAGACAGACTGGGGAATGAGAGGTTGGAAAGGAGCCCCATGGAAAGGGCCCTGGGGGTCCTGGTCAGTGGCAAGTTGAACATGAGCCAGCAGTGCCCTGGCAGCCAGGAGGGCCAAGTGTCTCCTGAGGGGCATCAGGTACAGCATGGCCAGGTCAGCAAGGGAAGGGATTGTCCTGCTCTGCTCTGCTCTGCACTGGGGCAGCCTCACCTTGAGTGCTGGGGGCAGGTTTGGGTGCCACAATATGAACAAGATGTCAAGTTGTTTGAAAGGGTCCAAAGGAGAGTAAAAAAGATGGTGAAGGGCCTTGAGGGGAAGCCTTACAAGGAGAGACTGAGATCTCTTGTCTGTTTAGCCTGGAGGAGACTGAGGAGAGACCTCATTGCAGGCTACAACTTCCTTGTGAGGGGGAAAAGGAAGGGCAGACACTGATCTCTTTCCTGTGGTGACTTGTGACAGGACCCAAGAGAATGGCCTGAGGTTGTGTCAGGGGACAGTTAGGTTGGATATTAGAAAAAGGTTTTTTACCCAGAGCGTGGTTGGGCACTGGAACAGGCTCCCCAGGAAAGTGGTCACAGCACGAAGCCTGACAGAGTTCAAGAAGCATTTGGACAGTGCTCTCAGACACATGGTGTGACTCTTGGGGATGGTGCTGTGCAGGGCCAAGAGTTGGTCTCTAATGTTTCTTGTCAGCCACTTCAAATCAGAATATTGTGATTCCCTCGATGCCTCTGTAACAGATACTGAAGACTTCTCTATGCGTCACATCTAAAGGGTGACCTACAGGTTTCCTCTAACTCTTTAAATAATGCAGGGGGAATTGCAAAGTATTGGAATATACTCTTGACTCCACTTAAATTCAGTCTCTTTACCAATGTCACAGAACTATTCTCTATGAAATTCTACTGATTCTTGTCTTTTTTTTCTCCCTCTCTCCACATGAATCACATTTTCTATGGAAGCTGATGTCAATCATGAATGACTGTTTCTACTGGCAGGAGGAAATACCTGAAGTGATTAGACTGACTTGTTGCATTTGTAAAGCAAGGAAAATATATGTGCAAAGAATGATTTAGAAGAAACTATCTTCTTTCAAATCAACATTTAAAAACACTACTGGATTTACCAGCAAATGCTGCTTACGTAGGAATTTTCTGCATAGAGCCCAGCTTTCTACAACAAAGCCATAGAAAGAGAAAGGGAAACTGTATGTGGCACACAAATTCCTTACATGCAGGACTCCATGGGATATCATTTCTCTCTATTGTTTTCATGTGTACCTCCACCCTTTGTGCATTTGCCAGGTTCTATTTGAGTGTGTTACCTGAAGCCAGAGCCTGCAGTATAGGCGAGGTGACAGCAAGGAATGTGGTTCCCTTACTCCCACACCGCTTTGCAGTATCAGATGAGAAAAAATAAGATTCCTGACTTGCTTGTTCTGGCAATGCACAAAGAAATGCTTTGCTCTGGCTTTTATACCTGCATGCATACATGTTTGCTGAAACAAGAGGTGCCCAGACTTTTCCAATCAGTGATCCCACTCAGCATCGCTGTGGAGTTACAAGAGGATCTGATACTGTAGTTTTAAGCAGTAGAAGACCCAGGCAGGGTTATGGGTCTCCTTTGAAGGAGTCATCAGGTTGAGGCTGTGACCACTCCTTGTGGTGGAAGATTCTCTTCCAAGCAGTGTCTTTTTAACTAATAGTATCGGCACCAATCCATTCTGGTAATTGTACACTGCTTACTAAAGTTCCCTGGCAGTTTTAATTGGGGAAAAATTAATTCTTCGCTTTCTATCTTGAACTATGCACAATTATAACCATATGCTTATGTAGCTGATACATATATAAAATAAATAAATAAATAAATAAATAAATAAATAAATAAATATATATATAAAACCCCATATATATAACTAGAACTGACTCAATTTCCAGAGGGAACAAAATTCCTTCTGTGTTTAACTTTGTATGAGGTTGTAAAATGGTGTACAGTATTTTCGAATGAAGGATGTATCATAAATTTAAAGGCTCCTAACATACGGAGAACTGGCTTTTGGCATGCAAGTTCACAGTTTCTTTTTTAAAAAAGAAAACAGAAAAAATGTTTCACACTATTAAGTGAAGGCTTATGAAAGCTACTTCTCTTTCAAATTTGTAACTCAACTCTCACCATTTTAACAGACAAACTGTTCAAGACAGCCTCAATTTTTTACAAAGAGTCTTTTTGGAAGAGTAGGTGATGCCTTTCATCCTCTGTCAACTGCTGCAATCTTTTCTTTTAAATCCTCAGAAAGACTCTTTCTTCTTCCTGGACTTCACAGGAACAAGCAAATTTTACAGACCTGAACTCTACAGAAATTAGGAACAGCTGGAAATAAAGGCTTAATAGAAATGTGGACAAAACTTTTGATTGGGGATTTTGTTCACATGCCAGCTACAATTATTTTTAAGAAAACTGACTTTTTTATCCTATGTATTGAAGTGTATACAAATCATAGGCAAAAATTTTTCATTTTTTCACCTTCATTTATTTTACTATCAGTCCTAAGTTGGTCAGCTCTGTACTGTGTTTGTGGTGTTGGTGTTGAACTTGTTGGACAAGGCTCTGTTATAGTGACATTTTACCCAAGAGCAGAAAAGAAAAAACTCCAAGTTCTTTAGCACAATAGCACTAGGTGGAATTATCAGCATGCTAATATGTCCATTTGTAAAGTGCCTGGGGCTGGTAAGTCCACATACTGCTATTTCCAGCTGGAATGCTATGAATTAGGTAATTGAAATATGTCTCTTATGTACTTCAAAGTTTCTCATTTTATTAGAAGTTTTTCCTATAGGAATCCTTACTGTATATGGTGTTAACAACAGCCATCTAATTATCATCATACAGCAAAGTACTAAAATAAAGGTTCTCCAGAACCTCAACTTACAGCTTTTAATTTTAATTGCAGTATCATTGCCACATGACCTGACTTACTGAGGACCTGCTACAGATTTAGCAATTTCTGTACCAAATCCAGTGATGAAGTTCAAAAACTAATAACTTAGTCACATTTAGTTATAGCTTAACCATATTTAAGTATATTGTCACATAAAGAGCAAAATGTTATTTTTCATTCTTTCAGTGGCAGGAAGACAAGAATGGTTTGAAAATACAAGTCTGGACTGCTCAGTTTTACAGATTCCTAAGGAAATGTGCAGTTATGTAGATAAATATATGACTGCCATTAGCTCTACTTATGCAGATTAAAGACATAGATACTAAGTATCTACTCACTATCTATTAGCATTTAAATCTAAATTTATTACATTTATTGGCTTTTAGCACCTGAGTAATACAAAGCAGTGTTTATTGTCTCAAGTTCTGGAAGTATCTTCAGTTATGAATTGGCATTTACATAAAAGAATTTTAAAAAAAAGCATCCATTCTATGTTCTAGAATACCCATTCTAGCACCCATTCTATATTCTCCACCAAACTCAAGAAAAAATGCAGACTATGGCAAGAAAGCAGAAGTACTTTTCAGCGCGTCATTATATGATCATAAATTAAAAGTGAGGTCTGTACGTCATCAATTCACTCCATTCTTCTAAACAATTACAACTTAGACTTGCCTTTCACCCATTGTATTAGACTTGCAATAGATCATTCTGCAACCATTCACACAAATTTAAAGAGGGGTAAACAAGATATTGTTAAACAATGCCAGCATCTGTACCCAACCCTGCTGTCCTCCTGTCATTCTAAGCCTGTTCATAGGCTTCAGTTATCTGATTTCAGTCTTGCTTCAGCTACTGTCCACTGCTCATCACCCTCTAACAGGACTCACAGTGACATCTACTGGGTTAAATTCAGACTGGTGATCACCAGGGTTCCTCAGAAATAAGAAGAAGAAAACCTGTGAGCTTTTGACTTTCATTCCTAAGACCACAGAAAGTAATGAAGTAAAACTACACCAGAAAGTAAGAGCAACTTCTGCTTAAAGAGATTATTTACACCTAAACTTTCTTAAGTAACTCATATATTGTAAATCAAACCTAGCACTAGGTAGTCTAATGTCAGGCTGTGGGTGTAGGGTTTCAGCATGCCTTATGTATAACTAGTTGAAGAATAGATACTGATATTAATAAAAAAAATTAAAACAATTATTCCAAACTACACAGAACCAGCCTTCCATTCTCTTTGTAAAAGGAGGATATTGTTGCAAGGATTTCCATTTATTTTCACTTCGTAAATGCAGATTTAGTGAAAACAGACTGAGTCATGATTAAGCTAATGAAGAGCCATTGAAACTCACTTAAAATCTACTGTAAGCAACATATAGCTAATTAACTTAGAACTGTGGTAGTAATACTATAGAAAATGAAAGTATTTTTTAAATGTGTGTGTGTAGATATCAATAAATACATATCTGAAACTTACAATTAGGTCTTTCTACTGGTAAAGTAATGTGTTTTGGGATAGATTTTCTGCACAGAAATCCCTTAAATGTTCTGCCCATCTACTGATCCATTACTAAGGAATTCTCTTGTGCAAGTTTACTCAGAAATACTATACCATTCATACATTACAAGTTTAAAGTTTTTAACTGCTTTAATTTGAACACAAATTATTGTTGTTTTTAAGACTGGATAGCAAAATGTTGTGTGAGCAGGCCCAAAGAGGATATCGCCAGTTGCAGTCTGTCACACTAAACAGTTCACCTCCTCTGACAATTTAATTCAGATATTAACATTCCTCACATTGTAACCCTGTATTTTGGTGACAAGAACATTCCACAGAGCAGAAGATGAAAGATAAATGGATGAGGGAATAGTTTTGAATACAAAAACCCAGGCCAGAAAGTATTTACTAATACCCAAATGATGACAAGTCCAAATACAAAGAATGCTATGTTAAAAGCTCTGATCACATACAGTCTCAGACAGCTAGAGAGAATCTTTCTTTTTTTCCCCGAGACACCACAGCACAACAAAATTTCAGCTTCTCAGATTACTGAAAAAACAGACTCTTTGTGCATGTGTGTCTGCCTGTCCTCATGATTGTGCATGAGTTTGCACTACTGGTTCAGTTTGCGTCCATTTTATCTGTACTGCTGTCAGTCACAGCTGGCTTCTCATATGAATCTAAAAACCTGTATATTCAAATAACTGTGACTACCCACCAAAAAGAACCCCACAAACCTACAAAAGACTGGAATCACCAAACTCCATCCTAAATAAAAGTTGGTGGGTTTCTTAAATTTCTGGGTAAAATCTCTAATTCAAAGTGGAATTCTAGTGGAAGACATACAGCTTAGTTATTTTAAGCAAAGGTGCAGACATTTCTATTACCATAAGAATAATCAGTATTCCAAATGTTCACATAATGAATTAGGTGGAGACAGACAGATAGACAGACAGACATTCTACAGGTCAGGAAACAGGCCAATTTCACACAGTCTTCAGGAAGAAGTTTTTTTTCCTGAGGTCATAATTATTTCTTATCAGATTTTCTACACCTTCCTCTACTGCTTCTCACGTTGCCTTCCAGCTGAGAAAAGCAATGGGAGTAAACAGACCACTCTCTAAGAGACAGAACATTTTTAACAACCAAACCCCCCAAATTTAGGCATTTAAAGACATTGTTTTTTAAAACATCTGAAGGATATGTGGCACAACTGTGCCAACAATGCATGCCAGAGGGAGGAGGGGTGGAAGGGCCAAAGATGTGACACTGCAAGTGCAGCTCAATACCCACGGCCCATCACACTGTCCTTTGTGGGTGACATGCTGCTGTCAGGGCTGTCCCTGGAGCCCAGACCTGGCACGAGGGGTGCTGGCCCCAGTGTGAGCTCTGCTACTCTGCCCTGGGGAAAGGGCAGCCAAAGAGGTGGTTGAAGCTGATTCAAATGCTGCCTAAAATTAGCATGTTCAGGATTTCAGAGAGGGCAACTGAACGACGCTTAAAAAAACATGTACACAAATACATCACACTTTTTTTCCCCCTCCTGATTCTGCCTTAAAAAACAGGCTGACAAGAAAGATTCTGACTTATCATGAGAACAACCTTCATGGCTAGCCAGACGAGCACAGATGAAATCATGTTTGAAGTGTAGGGTTGCTCACTGAATTTCTGTGGATAATTGTAAATGCCCTGTGCTCTGCAGCAACTGGAGAGGCCAGACTGGTTTGGCTGCAGCAAATGCACCTTTATCAGGGGTTTAATTACCCTGATTCTTGGATAAGTGTCTAGTGCTGAACTTTGTGCTGCACTGCTGGTTTTGCTATGGGTACCTGAGCCAGATCCTTTGGAAAAGGCAGGGTTTTATCACCAAGTTGTTTTTTGGCTTGGAGTTCCAGTTAAATAAAGAAGTGCTACATCCTTTATTTTTTGGGGAAAAAAATAAGCATTGTAGCCATAAAATTAAATTCCATTAAGAATTTCAAGGATTATGTAGCAAATTCTGTAGAATGTCTGTGCTATTTTTTCCAAAATAGAGTATTTTACTTATTCAGTAATTACTGTGCTGAGCAAAGAACATACTTCAGGGAATATATAATATATTTATACTGTGGTCAAACATGCCTGTACATGATAGGTAAAAAGGGAACTATTCTCCATCGAATAGTCTTGAAGTCAAAGTAAAGCATTCTTTCAATAAATGTTTGACGTGGCTTCCTTTGACTCCATGTTACTGAAAATTCAGTTAACATTTGAAACATTTCCCATTGCATTATAACCACAAATGCAACTTTTAATGCATGCAATTTGGAATATCAATTTACCAATTGATAAAATGTTTTCAGTCTCTAGTAAATGGAAATACCTGTTCACCTGTAGTTTATGAAACTCACAAAAATGTCAAATGCTACGGAACACTGCTTAAAAAAAGTGATCATTTTTCTGTCATGTGAAGATTGAAAATACTAATAAAAATTGTTTCTCTGTAAGAGAAAGACAGTAATTTGTCCTGCTGCTTATCTTCTGTGTTATTTATCTGGTACCTCAAATTTGTGAAGGGAAGACATAGTTTTTGCTGATGAAAAAGGACTATATTGAAGAAGGCCAAAAAAGGGAAAAACACAGGTGTCTTTCTACCTAGTGCACTACTGAATCACAGCAGCTGAGTCATATTCCCAGCATTATTTAGAATTAGATTCAAGATGATTCGCTTATTCTGCCAGTGGTTGTCATAGGGGAGCAAGTGCATTCATCCTTCTTTCCCGTTACAGCTTAAATAAAGACCCCTACTGCTTTCTTTTCTTTGAGCCTCATCAACAATCTAATAAACTATTCCACTGGAGAGAGAAAAATACACCAAGGCAAGGCAACACGACTCATCTCCCCACAGAGGAACGTGAGGAAGGGAAAAATGCCATCACTGCACTGAGACCTGCCAAGATCCTAAACAGTCCTATTGCACAATCCTGTTCTCCATCTCACTGGCCCTGGTGCAGGCACACCTTTTTTATCATGCTGAGCAAGTCACTCATGAACCTGGTTTGGCCCTCTTTGACTGTCCTTGATCTCCTCTTCAGCAGAATCTTCTTGGGATGTGGGGAGTGCAGAATTCCAGTTTTTGGCAAATACATTGATTCTGAAAACATTCTCATCACTTATAAAGAAGTAGAACAGGTCAAGATGAATAATATTTTTAATTTCTGTATGTCCTCTATCTGCAGATTTATCCTAATTATTTGTGAAGGAGGACAGAATTCTAGGCTGGAAGATGATTAACCTCCTTGCAAAGCACTCAGGAACATACTTGTGATTTGTGTGGCACGTTAGTGATTTAATTTCTATGAAATATGCATCCCTCAAACTTGGACCATTACATGCACAGCTATTTTCAAAGAAGCACTACACTTGACTGCACTTTTTCTAGGCAAACAGCTGTTTTGCTGGTATTTTCAATCTTGTCATATTTATCTGTGAAAGTGATAAAGTTAAACTGCATAACACTTTGTGAAAAATTCAGCAGCAATTTATCCTTAGCATATGCTTGTCATTTCTTCCAGTGAAAGTTTTTCCAGTGTTTCTGGCTCCCTTGGACTAGCTCTTAAGATTTTTATCTCTGTATTTTTTCCCTGTACAAGAAATAAAAAGCTTTGGAAAAGAAAGGTTAAGAAGCTGAGATGACAAAATAGACACAGTAATTCAGTAAAGAAAGAAGACTTAATTTCTTACCAAATTCTTCGTCTCCATCCTGGTCATCTATTAATCCTACTGATACTCCCAAATCCATGCATTTCTTGCTATGTGCCTTTGACTTCATATGCTTTGTTAAATTTCCTTAAGAAAAAAAAATTAAAAATTACCTGCTCTGTGAGTACCCAAATGTCTACAAATATATGCTCAACATGTCCTCTCTTCTTCAGGTACATTTATAACAACCATATAATTTGATTTCACACTTGCTAGAACCTTGTCCCTCAATGCAAGCTGTCAAGGGCTGCAGCAGATTCACCATCCTGAATGCTACCAGCTCGCTGGCTTTCAGGAAGCTTTTTGTTAAGATAAAATAGAAGAGGATGAAAATTCTAAATTATGGTGTATTTCATACTGGTTTGTTTATGGAGAAGTATAAAAAGGGGTGATTCAGTCTTCAAAGTTATGGTGACAGAAAACTATCCCGTGAAACTGAAGTTCATATCTTGCAGCTCTTCCAGTATTTGATGAATTCTATTTTTAGTATAAACATTTTCAATGCCAACTTAAGCAAGCATGTTAATTTTATTCAAAATCCTACCATGAACATATTTGATCTGAATCTTAAAAGTGAATGTGTAGCTGAGAGGCCCCACAGGCTGCTTTCTCCTTCTTTAAAAAGAAAATATGGTAAATATAATCAAGAAATGGCTAAGACCCGTAAATTATGATATTTATGAAATGCATGTTACTAGAAGTAACTGTCCACCTTGAACTTCACAAAAAATATTTCCTTGAGTTATTTAAATAGAAAAAATTAAAGTGTAATGCTGACTCTTAAATGGTTATGGAGTACTTTATTTCTGATTGGAAATGAAGATGGTAACTGATCCCAAATGTTGAAATAACTGTTGTGAATATATTGACTCACAAATAGCAAATTTTCCAGTTTTTGCACACTTCATGAAGCTGCTGGCTACACTGTCCTGTCCTGAAGAGTGGCTTACCAAACAACAAACACCCATCCGTGTGACCTGACTGTCAGCAGTAATGACAAGAGCCAGGCACAGCCAATGCAGAAGAGCATGGGAATACAAGTATCTGCCTGACAAGTGAAACCAGGGAGAACTTCACACAGGCAGAACTTAATTACTTGAACTTGGCCAGCACCCCTCCACTGCATAAACCACAATGAGAATTTACTGGGTTTGCACTCCAGCATTTCATCGTAAAGGCAATATGATGACCCACCCAAGTGATGAGTTTTGACACATCTGAAGCCTATTCATCCGACTTGGTGGAGCACTGGGTTATTTCTTGTAAGTTTTCCACCCAACCGCTGAGTAGTCTCAAACCCACTAAAAACACAAATGTTCCTGAGGTTACAGCTGGGGGGAGGGATTGTTGCTAAATGATGTTCAAAGCCAAGAACAATTTTACTGCTTAGAATTCTTTTTCTGAAATTACTTTGGCTGTGAATTTCTCCTATCTGTTTCACTTGAGTCCTGTTTAATATACTGCCTGCATAAACTGGGATGCATTTAAGTATCTAAAGGCATAAACAGGCTCTAAAAAAGTAGATGTCCATTTCTGGATCTTAGAAGGTCAAGTGGAAAGAGAACCTTTGTCCTTCAAGGGTAAAAAAAAAAAAGAATTTCAATTTAGTAATTTATTAGAGGCCAATTTCTTTCTTAGAGCAATTGATTGAGTGCCAATATGAGTATGAGTCCACCTCCTACCTCCAAAAGAAACTCTAAGGGACTTAAAATTCTGTGTCCCATTTCTGTCTAGGATGAGCAGTTAACCACCTCACTCGTCTTCATCTAACTTTCATCATACTCTCATGATTTCCCTCTTCCACTTCAATTTCTCACCCACTGTGGCATGCCAGACACATCATTCATATGAAGATGTGATCATATGAATAAATATACAGAAGACAAAGGAAAAGCAAGAAATAAGAAATTACAAACATTCAAAGCATTAGACAATAAAACTCCACAGAGAGGGAACCTCTTTAGCTCATGAAAAGCCAACTGTGAGAAGAAAAGAATTCTACTTTAAAGCAGAAAGAAAAAGAGGGAAAAACATACCCAGTAAAGTTAGCCTTACCTTTAGTTTTGAAAGAAAAGTTGCAGTAATTGCAGTGGTAAGGACGGACATCGGTGTGTGTGCGAATGTGCTTCCTCAGCATGCTGGGCTTCTTGCAACGTATTCCACATTCCTCACAGATATACTTCCCTCTCCCTCTCCCTCTCACATACACATAGTCTTCGTTTGACTTGTACCTAGTAACAGTACATAGGAGTAAGGCAAACAGGTGTAATGGGAAAATGAGTCCAGCTAGAAATTCTCATCTACCAGAACTTTTAAAATGACACATTAGATGAACATCAATGACTGACAAAATTAATCATGCTCTTTCTCTGCTCACTCCTGCATGTATTTGTTATATTTGTAACTATATTTATCACTAGCTAGTCATAGACTTGTTTAGGAATAGCAGTTAATCTTTTTTAATAAGGGTACTGTTGATACTAAGCATTTAAAGATTTCAAATTTTCTCTTAGCAACACAAGAACATATCTTTTAAAGGTGTCAGTTCTTGGAAGCAGGTTTGAGCACCACGAGGGAGCTTTAAAAGAGCATCTTTGAGGCTCTGCCTTGTGCAGAAAAGGAATAACATTAGTTACAATGATGGGAAAGTCTTTAAAATTCCCTGTCCATGTCCTCTGGACTCAGCCTATAGGGACTGTCTCTAGATGGAAAAAGTAATTTGGATTCAATTACACCCTTCATATTTCCACTCAAGGATGCCAAATGCTGTGTTTAGCTTTTGTGTCCTGGTCCTTGCAACATCTGGTTCTGAGCAGAGACACAGCAATATTTTACCTGGGCAGCTGGTAATGATTTAACTGCTGACCTAGACTAGATTCAAACTGGGAACCAGTAACTAAAGCCCTACAGCTGACCATCAAGACTAATCAAATATGCACTATTTGTGCTATAAAATTTTACAGCTGTCACTGGCACTTTTCTATTTAAAAATCTGTTTTATAAGATGTTGTACATAGTGCAACACTGTGGGTAACTGTTATTTATATCAGGCAACAGAGTTAAAGTATTATGGTGTAGGGAGGAGAGCTCTCAGTAAATATTTCCATGGCACTTTTCAAATCAGAGCTCTCCAGCCTGTGTATGCCACAGCAAGGTGCCAGACAGAGACGGCACTGCAGGCTGCTGCTTAGCCCCTGGACTATTTCCTCTCCAGCTACAGTTATACAACCTTGCTGCAGAATAGGTATTATTTATCATGTAAGAGAAACATAGGAAAAGAATTTACATCTCTGGCTGTATCTAGCTGCCTTTAGTGCTGATTAATGCTCATTCCCTGGAAAAAAAAATGAATCGCACTGCCTACTGTTCTTTATTTTATTACCCCCTCTCATAACTCTCATGGCTCCATGCTACTGATGACTTTCCATATTTCTTGGAAACATAAACCAACATCCACAGACCACAATATGGGAATCGTTGTTTAAAATAAATCAATCAGGAAGCAACATCTCTGCAAAGTCTGGAATCTAGGAAAAAAATATCTTCCCAATGACTATCTAGCATACAAAGCAGTATACTTGCCCGCCATCAAATATTTTAACTCTTCTTGGTACAGTTTTGATAAAGGAGTTTTCTTTATCATGCTCAGTGCTTGACTCAGAGTTTTCCTTGTTGCTGAATTCAGTTGGAGTCAATTTTTTCCTATTTAATGCTCTCTGAAAGAAAATGAGATATGCTTATCATTAAAATTAGTGTCTTTCATGCACTATTCGAACATTCAAGTTATGGTGAATAAAAGCATCATAAAAGCCACAATTCTAATAATTGGTTTCTAAAACTGTTAAGATACATAAATCAAAAAATATCTTTTGATAAACTTTTTTTCTACTATGCATTGCCTGTTTGTGGACTGCTAAATCCATACACATTATTGTCCTGTAGGAAACCAGGAATGCTTTGAGTCTGAAGTAGGACATTCCTTTTTCCTTGTTCTGGGAAGATGAAGGTGATGGTTTTTAGCTCACAAACAGCCTTCAGAAAAAGATGTGTACAATCAAACTGAGGTGATTCCTGAACAGCAGCAACTGGACTAACCTGTCTGCTGACCCAGGACACACCAACACCATGACCGGCAGGAGCTGCCTTCCCACAGCACAGCAGAGAGAAGGGTGGGAAGGAGGGGTGTACCTAGGGAAGTTATTAACAGGTAACATTTCTGAGTGCTAATATTTTTCAAGAACTACAGCTCTTTTGCTCTGGAGACTGACTATTCCTGATTTGGCAATGTTATTAACAGGGTTCCAGAACCCTTGCAAAGCAAGACTCCACACTTAAAATCCTACTGCCAGACCAAATTACAAGACAAAACATACAGCTGTCCAGCAGAACAAGACTATATTGCTTTAATTTCCTTGATTATTAGTCACGGAACTTCTTTTTTTGTTTGTTTTAAGGAGGATGAGTTCCTCCAACATTTGCCAATTAAAATCTACTCCTTCCAATGCTAGGATATTTACAAAATGGGCAACAATGAAAGAATGATCCAATTAGCCAGCAATTATTACTGCTATATTTATAAACTGTTCTACCCACGTAGCTGGCATATTTACCTCATTTGCTCATATTGATAAGTGAATAAAATGATGAGAGAAAAAAAAAGTCTGGCCTTATGTTTTTCACTTATAAAATTTAATGCTGTAAGCTTGTGTATTCTTGGCAAGAGGAATGACTTCACTGGCTGGCTTAAAATGACTGATCAGTTATGCCGGTTGCTACATACATTGAAGGGTGACATCATTCTGGCACCTGGTCCTTGCCCATTGTCCTTCATACAGCCTCAGACACTGCCTTCACTTCTAATTCCCACATGATAAAGAATTAACACAGATCAGAGAAAAAGCATCTTCCTATTCAACTGAAAGCCCCAGGAAGTTGCACATGCACAAGCACTATCCCAATCCATATGCCCTCATACAGCCCTCTGGATTGATTCAGGCTGCAGTTTCAAACGTCTGAGCACTTCTACCAAAGCACACATGACAACTTTGCCTGTGTGTAGGAAGAAAGAAATTTCACCCTGCATGTTTTAACAGCACTCATACAAAGTGAAAGGAGAGGATATTCTGGATGAGAAACACCAGAAGTGAAGCCTGCTCCAACAATTGCAACTCAGCCATTCTGCAGTTCCTATACACTACCTGGCACATGAACTGCTTGTTTCTACTGCAAACAAAGAGTAACAAGGTGACATTTGTAGCTTAACAGGAAGAGAGCTGTGGAAAATACAGAATACACACAACAAACCAACCACATAAATATTCCCAGCAGCTGAAATAATGCAACCTTTAAGTGCCTGATCTTTCAATACTATATACCATTTTTTTTTTCCCAGACTGAATTCTAAGTAGTGAAAAGACAAAGGAAAAAGATTACAGAAGTCTTAGACCCATGTTGTTAGCCAAACTATGATGAAACTGTTCCAGTAAGTTGTATATTCACAAAAGCACTCAGAATGCAAAAACTATCATGAAACCAAATACCTCTGATGCTCTCACTACTCATTCTTTTTTTTAAGCATGTGTCTATGAACAGATATAAGACAGACCAATGTATGCGTTAAAATTATTTACCTCCCCCGATGTACTTTAGTTTACTGGTTATTTGCTACTTTAGGACATTGTTTCAGTGCCTTGGACATGCAAAATGCTGATATTAGAGTAACAGAAACATTCAGGTTCTGTCACAGAAATCTACAGAAATGCTCACTGACAATGAAAAAAAACCAGTCTGTTTAGCTTTTTCTGAAAAATTTAAAATTGATCATGAAAATTACTTGGGCCTTCTGTACATTTAAAAAAGCAATGAGTCTCTAAGGAGCATAGGTCTCTTGTGTGTAAATCATTTAATGTACCTCACCTGACATCCTCCCAAGCCCCACATAAACTGGTGGAAAGGGCATAAAAACAGCAGTGCTGTAAAATGTTCCCCTCTATGATTACTTCTGCCTTCTGTTTCTAACAGAGAAACTTGTCCCTCTACTCCGGTAGAGACAAGGGCCATGATTCATTTCTACTGTATTCATTTTGCTCCAATTTAACTCCACTGTCCTCAATAACTGGCATAAAACTGAAAAAAAAAAAATTGCTCTTAGGGCTGCCTGGAGACCAGAGTTCAACAGATACTCCTGGTACTTTACAACATCCTTTGGAAAAAAAACATGCTCGCAGCCTGAATCATCAAAGTTATAAATTTCAGATTAAAATATTCATTAAACATTTTTCCCACTGGCACATAGCCACTTGGGGAAAATTTTTTTAATATCTTTAAACTTTTCCTAGTTTACACATAAAAATCTTCTGCATTTAACTACTTTCCAGTGGTGAGCTGGACTGTTGTGGCATATCATCCAAGAAAGGAAAGCTTTCCACATTTAGGAGAAACTTTCCATTCTTCAGCCTATCCTTGCTCAAAAATCATCACCCCGGAATACTGCACACACTACTGATTCACTTTAGCAGGAAGAGCCAAGATCAATGTGGAGACTTGAGAAATAACTCCTGATATAACACCAGTGAATTCAAGTGAGGAAAACTGGTGAAAAGTAGTAATGAATGGAACAATAAAATAAAAAGATGAGGGATATAAAATAAACCTTTTCCATGCAGGTGAAACCTTCTATTACATTTTAACATGCTGCACTCATTCCAGGAGCTTCTTTCACAATAACATTTTGTGGTTTGTTTTCTGAATCACTGGAACGTGGCAACTTCACCTATTGCCTCTGAGCAGTGAATTGTGAAGAGCAAACAAAGTCCCAGGGTTCCTTTTTGTTTGCATTTTGTTCACGAGTATCTTCCTTTCCCATGGTACCTATTGTTGAAAGACCTGCCTTTTTCTGTGACAGTGATTAGTAGCGGTTATGCAGCAGCACGAGGTGTCTGTAAACATGGTTTAGTTCTGGGGACAAACCCAGAACAGTTCAGCAAGTTGCTTTATCTCAGTGAGAAGATCAGCAGTTATAGCCCCATAAGCAGAATATGCCAAGTGAGTCTGGAGAGGGCTACGGCTGTGAGAGAGGAGGTGAGACGTAAGAGTACTGCATTTTTATTATTATTTGTAAATTGGATTGTGGTAGCACCTAAAGCACTCTGTCAGATCAGGGTTAAAATGTGCAAACCACTTGAGCAAACACAACCTCCAACACTTGCCATCCAAACCATGGTTCCCTAAGGAACTCAGGACCCTGCAAAGCTTCTAAGCAGGAAATCAACCACCTTTGATTTTTTTAAGAATTACTTGCTATTTTCTTTGGTAGCTTTGTTTGTGCTGTTTTTTGTTTTTTTTTTAATGAAATATTAATTTCCAAAATTATCTCCAATGTTTTCCATCCTCAGACTCCAACAAAAAAAAAGCCCTAGTGGAATTACTGGACTTGAGCTGAGGAATTTCAGTTTTTGCTTTTTTTAAACATGGCTTCTGTGCGGAAGTTTCCAAGTTGGCATCAGCTATTCCATTACCAGGTCTAACTGGAGACTGGTAACACAGAGGTATATTGTAACAGCAGCAGCATCATTCTGGAAAACAGCTGAAATCCTGCTGCCTAAATCGTCAGAAAGGATAGCAGACAAACTCTAGAAGTATTAGATAGAAAAACCTATCAGGTCTTTGAAATTTTTAACTTCTGCCATGGTACACTTTGCTCATACGATCTGAGGTGCCAATTAAACTTTAATTGGTGCTATTTGCTGCAATCTTTTCCTTAGTAATGGCTCTGAGCAAAGCCAGTAAACCAGCCCAAGCAGAGCTTAAAAACCATCTTCATTTCCATCATGCTCATGTGCTTCATTCAAAACATCCGCAAGAAAGACTGAAGAAAGATTAGTAACTGTGTTTCTTTTGTGGCAGAAGCACTGTGAATGTACCTGACAGCTGCCTATTACAGCATTTAAGCACTCCTGGAGTGTTTTAAAACGGTGCTGTCAAAATATTTTTTCGAAACATTATTATCCATTATTTGTATTCTAAACAGAATTTGTTTGTACAGAAAATCTGTTTTTCAAGAGGCATACAATTGCTTTGTTATCACAGAATTTCTTCTGTGATAGACTGTTCTTCAAAAATAAAACAAACATGATTCAATGACATAAGGATGTGAGACTTGCCTTAGAAAGACTCGTTCAACTACATACAATGAAAAAAGCTAAACATTTGTTTCCTTTTTTATTTTTAAAATAGCACTATTTAAGTGCAACATCCCATGAAATGTATGAGGAAGCAGACTGAAAAAAAAAAGGTAGTAGGATTTTAAACCAAGGCAGCACACTAACATGGAACCAACAATTTGATTCAACTACAGCACTAAAAATCAGCAGCCTGTACGCATTTTATGCAGGAAACATTATGGATAAAGTTTTAAACTCCAATATAAATGTTAGCAAGTCTCCCACTGATTTCAGGAGGACCAAGTTTAACTCCACTGCCCTTTTGGCCTTAAAGGTTTCAGCATATCTTCACAACTCACTCTAATTCTGAAACTACTTCTTCCTATCAACACTGTTTCTCTTCCTATTGCTTTTCTCTCCACTGACAATGTTGTATCTTAGCAAAACATTTAGCAGATAGAGAAACAATCCAGGAAGACCTCTGACAGCAGCAGTTTCTGTCCCTCAACACCCACACAAATAGGAGTCTTTTTCCAAGGCTCAGGAGTGTCTCCTCTAGAGCGAATGTTGGCCTATGGGCCCTGAGTCCCATTGCCTGGACATTTTGCTGATGGCAGTAGGACAAGCTACAGTCACTTCTACCCCCTTGCCAAACCATTCCCATGCCCTGAAGGATCATGGAGAAAGGAAGGTCTGTGGCTTCATTGATGCCCTGTTTTTGCCAGCTCCAATGTGTTTGGCACTGAAGACATGGCGTATGCAGTGCAGAGCAAAGAAAAGCACAAAACTGTGCTGCACACTTCAGTGAGCTTTACAGCTTCAGTAGATGGGACAACAAAATCCACTTCTGGGCCTATTACAGAGACACTTATACCTGCTGCCATAGTGCAGGACTAAGAGCCACCTTCACCCACACACAGCAGTGGTTCAACCACTAAGGAACACCAAATCCAGTCTCAACCAAACAGCTTTGGTCCTGTCCATAGCAAAACTGTCCAGCAAGTAAAATCTTGATCACAGCCCCAAAACAGCTAAGGACATAACAAGAGACTATTTTGCTCTGCCACTCTGGACTCTGGAATGATGTGGTTTTTTATGTGGGTCACAACCTTTTCCTAGATTACATTCTTCGGCACAAGATTTAATGTTATCTTTGGAGCCATATCAATACAAGAAGTTATCAGTGGTCTTATGATAATGGCAATTTTATTCAAACCTTACTATTTTTGTTATTATTTCACACCAGTGATTAATCTAGGTGGGAGAAAGGGAAATGGTATACTCTTCCTCTCACAATTAGAGTATCAGTGACGGTGAAAACTGTTTTCATGGTGTATCCATGGACACCTGTTCAAGCTGAGCACTCTTTTGAAGCAGAAAATACCCTTATTGTTATTTCCTAAGCTGGCTTTTAAGGCAAAATATGCAATTATGCTCTTAAATTAATTTAAGTTAGAAGTGTTTAAAATAATAACTATATCCGACTTATTTTGTTCTACCCTTTGCATGACAAAAAAATAGCCAAACACATTCCTGCCACAATAAACACTCAATACACAGATTTAAACCCAGGAACTAATTTGCATAAAAAAATGATAAATCCTTATGAACAGGTTTCTTAATTGAATTACTTAAGATCTTTCTAGTAGTTTGGTCCAGCATAATTAGAATAAATAAGCACATATACGGTATGTGTCAGGTATATTACATTCTCTAAAATATAAAGAAGCATGATTTCCAAAGCAAATCCTCTGTAAATGATCAGTATACATCAAACATAGCTTAAGTACCTTGGTCAAGCTGTTCTTCCACTTGCTTGAATAGACCAATACATCAGATCTGGGGTGTGTAGTTCTTGCTAGAGTGTACAGTGGTTTTTCAACTTTTTGTTTGGAATTGAGAAGGGAGAGAGCTACCTTTGTCGACAAACCGAGCGGATTTGGGTTGTTGGGATTAATGGTCCATGTAGAATAGGCAGAGATTTTTTGATCATTTTGCAGCAGATGCAATGGTTTTCTCTTCATGAGGTAACACCAGGTAAAATTCGTTGTAGTCTTGAGGCTTGGAAATGACAACCTCTGCACTTCTGCATTCATCACAGCCAGTGTTGCTACAGGCTTTGCTTGGCCTGGGCTGCTGATGTGGGTGCTCTCATCACTGTTACTCGGGGACCTTCTTTCTTGGCTGCTACTGACAGTCTTGAGAAGAGAACTCTGGCTATTCACTGGAGACAATTCAGAAGGTTTCCTAACTACAAACACCGGAGACGTGAAAGACTTAAGGTCTTCGGATTCTGGTGACTTCTTTAGGGTTTCTGAAACCCCAGTGTCAGATGATTGATGGTCGGGCAGGTCTGAAGTACTGGCCTTGCTGCCTTTTTCATGCTGTGTAACAACATCAGGATCCAAGAGATGATTCTCAAGAGGCTCTGTGGTGCAAACCTGTCTTACCAAAACTGGTTTCTTTTGCTTACTAGTAAGGTCATTAGATCTAACATTCACTGAATGCAATGGTCTAGCATCTGTCATACAAGCAGCTCCACTCTCATCTTTAACACGTTTTTGCTGTTTTTCCATGGCAATATCTAAACTGTTTGCTGGGGAAAGCATTCGTTTACTTGAAGCTGTAACTTCTGGTTGAGGGAAGAGTCCGCTAACTGGCACTTTCTGAATGATATTTGAAGAGCCTGACAAAGGTGAATTTCTGATTCCACTTTCCGGTGGTGAATTTTCAAATTCAAATGAATTTGGCAAAGTCCTCTGATGATCTTTGTGAGATTTTGGCAGCTGAGTTTTGCCTTCAAGCGTTGGCACTGTCATAACATTTGTTTTGCAGACAGACTGATTTCCCTGATCCTGTGTCACTAAAATGTGAGGC
Organism: Sterrhoptilus dennistouni; assembly: GCA_013397095.1. Taxonomy (NCBI): domain Eukaryota; kingdom Metazoa; phylum Chordata; class Aves; order Passeriformes; family Zosteropidae; genus Sterrhoptilus; species Sterrhoptilus dennistouni. The sequence goes on along the minus strand of VWZU01007248.1, from coordinate 90,379 downwards.
AGGGGTGTAACAGTTGCAAAGCCATAGGATGGCATACTGCTCTGAATACGGACGGGAACCACAAAAGGAGGAACCTGATGTACCTGACTGCTGCAGTTATTAGGAACAATTGGCTTTAGAGGAGGCACAGAGTATGGATTAGACATGTCAGAAAGTTTTGTCTGCACTTCAAAGGAAGATGAATTCTGGTCTACCCCAACTTGACTCGGACCAGTCTGAGTTGATAAAGTATTTTTTAGCAATTTTGAAGAGTATGGCTGACCTATATGTAATGTTTTAACTTGAAGTTGATACTTTGGAGCAAAACAGTCCCGTTTTTCATCAGGATGACAAGAAAGTGAATTTGTGCTTACATGCTCCCCTTGGGCTGAAGTTTTAGTAGATGGTTGGGAAGGCTGATGAGTCAAGGACGGCTGGCCTTGATTATTCAACATGTGATCTAGAGGCTGCTGAGCTGAAGACAGGCTAACAGGATTACAATTTTGAATGGCTGAATGAGGCCTGGAGTTACTCTGTGAATGCTGAGTACTTGGAGGAAACTCCACTGAGGATTTTCCAGAGGTCTGCAGCCTGTGCAACGGCACTGTGGGCACATCTGTGGCATGAGCTGCCTGCAATGAAGAAGTCGATTTCACTTGAGGCTGTTGATTTTCTGGAGCAATATTTAAAGATATTTGTCTTACAAATGGCCCCCTCCTCCTTTCTAGCAGAGGCACATGTCCAGCACCTCCATTTGCAGATGACACTTTTGGAGGGGCTACCTCTACAAGCGGGACAGGTTTTGATGGAGACATGCTTCCGCAGTCAAAAGACTTACTCCTGTAGTCCACAACCTCCATCGAGGGCTGTGTGCAGCTGATTTGCTCTGAGGCAGCACGTCTCATTTCCCGGTAAGGAGGTCCAGGCACTGCCAGTGCATGTGAGCCAGCAGGAATCATGAGGAATTCTGATGACTTACTAAGAGGCTCTGCTTTGGAAGGGTTCTCAGCCTTTAAAGTTTCATCTTTATCGAGTGAAGTTGAGAAACTGGAGGCATGAGACAAGCTACTCTCCCGACTTAGGCTTCTGGAAAGTGTGGAGTCAACACTTGATTCAGCAGATGAATGTTCTATTTCAGCCAACCGAATTCTCTTCTTCTTTGGTGGAAGCTTTTCTGTTGGCAATTTTGACAGTGTTTCACTGCGTTGTGGCCAGTTAAACCTTTCTGTCTTTTCTGGGTCGCTGCATTGGTTTTCTTGCTCTCTGTCTGGTTCTTCTGTGACCAGTATTTCAGGAACCTGGATGTTATGCTGGCGAACGAGTCTTGACGGCTGAAGTGGCACACTTCTCTCATTAGAAACTAATTGGCTTCCCTGAACTTCCGCTCTAGGTGGTTCTGATGACAAGGGTTGGTGACGCTGGGGAGTGCTCAGATGAGAGTGTCTGTCTTCTTGGATTACAACTGTGTTCAAAGAACGGTGCTTTGCAGCCCTGTTGGGTTCTTGAGAAGAAACTGGTGATACTCTTTCAAATGACTCTGATTTCTCAAATGAGCTATTTCTGCTCAGTGAGTTTGTGTGCTGTATTACTGAAATGCCAGTCCCTTGTCTTTTCAACTCTACCTTTTCTTGCACAGCTGAACTTGCCTGCTTTTCAATGAGTGGAGCCATCTTTGGCTCAGTAGTCTGATCTGCACCACGAGCCACAAGCTGAATTTGGGAATTCTGAAGCAGAAGTTTGCTTGGTTGTTGTGGTCCTACCACAGTTGTGGCACTGTGTTTTGACAGACTGGAAGAATTTGCTGGCTTGCTTTGGCCCTCTGTGTTCTTTGATGATGTGCTTGTATCATTTTGCTGTGGGTCATCATCATCACCAACACTTTTCATTTTCCTTCTTTTCCTTATCTGGGTTGTCTGCTCCCAGACACCAGTTGAAGTTGTGACTCTGTAGTGTAGAATTTGAGGCTGTGTACTGTTTGGAGCAGTTTTGTGCTCAGGCTCTCGGATTGCTGCTTTAGTTTTAGGTCCATGCAACTCTGAACAATAAAATTTCTTGTGGTTTTCAAAATTTTCCAGTTTTCTATATCTGTTCCTGCAGGTTTCACATTCAAACATTGTTCCTCGCACCTGAGGGGACTTCTTTGTTTTTTCTAAATTTGATCCCTGTGCCAGGGATTTGCTCCTCTGCAATAAGGATTCATTTGATAAATTACACCCCAGATAACTCTCTTCTACAGATCGCACTGGTCCAAGACCTTGGCTTTCACCAGTAGAAGAATCTTCTATTGCTGCCTGTCTAACCAGGGTCCGAGGATGTCCACCTTGGTTCAGCGGAGTAGCAGGTCCCGACACAAAAACATCATCATATAAAGAGCCAATTTTATCATCAAATGATTGGCTTCCTCGAAGAGGATGAGAGGGAGGTATAACATTAGGAGGTACTGCTGAGTAACTGGTGGTAGGCATGGAATTACTTCGTGTTATAGGTAAACAGTCAAGGGATGGTACAGAAAGAAGAAAAACTTGCTTGGATTTCTCAGTGGGTGTGAAAGGAGACTTTGGTATATCAGAGCTTGAGCTAGTTCTTCTTCCCATGGGCTTTAAATCAAACTGGAAAGAATCCTTAAATATGTAGGATTTTGGTGAATCTATGCTTCCTCTTCTCGAAAGAGATGTTCTTCTTGGTTTCACACTATCCAACTGTTTGTCATCCACAACAGCTTCATTGTCAGAAATTAACTTTGAGATACGCTCCTCAAGAGTTTTTGTTGCTAAGGGAGGTCGCATTTGGCCAGAGAGAATCAGATTTTTTTCGGCACAAACAGTTTGTACCACTGATGCTACCACACCACTTGCTCGTGGCACACACGGCAGATTTTTATTTGGATCTTTCTCAGAGGTCAACAACCCCCTTACAAAAGGAGCTGGAGGGCTCATTGTTTGATCGGCACTTTCAGAACGAGAGAAATAACCGGAATCAGTACTACCTAAACTTCTAGGACTCAAAAGACATTTTCCTTGCTGATCTTGAGAACCATCAGTTGCCTGTTGTCTCTGGAGTTGAGCATGCACTGGTCCTCCTGCAGATCCTGGCTGTTCCTCTAAGAGGCCTGCTTCTACTTTCTGATGCTGCTTTATGTCATTCTCCTTGAATGAGGCTGTATGTGTTAAATTTGATTGAGGAGTTGTGACTTTAGAATCTCCTTTTCTCTGTGCTGCAGCAAGCTCAGGTGCTGGCTCTGTCACTTTTGGGCTATCGGCCCTCAATGGAGAAACATTTACAGGATGAACTACCACTTTTGGTAAAGCGGCCCTTACTTGAGGTTCTGCATCATGTACTGTAGAGTCACCTGGTATACAGTCTGGGTTGCTTAATGGAACAGGGCTTCCTTTCTGCAGTGTTTCTGCACTCGAAATGACTTTCACTAATTGTGCAGGTTCCAGTTCTTGATCATCTTGTCTTTCATCCGCAGTGCCTTCATCTTCACTTTCACCGCTTTCTTCCACATCTGAATGAATGCTAAGTGCTTTGTCTGAGTCATGAGATAAGAAGAGGCCACCTGAATCTGGTTGTAGGACAAGTCCAAGTTTGATAGCATGTGCATGAGATTTTTTGTGCTTGTAGAGATTGCTTTTGGTTTTAAATGAAAACCCACACGTCACACAAGGATACGGTCGCTCTCCAGTATGGGATCGGATGTGCTTTTGGAGAACACTGGGCTTGGCACAGGCCCGATTACAATACTCACAGACGTACTTCCCCAGTTTTTTAGGCTTCTGGTCTTTCAAGAGGTTACATATTTGTTCTACACCATGGTTTACAACTGATGCTATCTGGGCTGAATTATACACGGGACCTATAGATAAGTGTGTTGAACTTGATGTGTTAATTGACAATGGTGAAGATGAACTAGCTACTAGCGGGTTTTGAGAAAAAACCTGAGTTACAGTGGAAGATGAGGTGTGAACAACAGATGAAGTTACTGCTATGCTGTAGATCTGCTGGAGCTTGGGGTTTTCTTGACTCTGCTGTTGCACCAGCGACCTAGTTAAACTTGGACACATAACAACCTGGTGATTTTGCTGACTGGTTTTAGTAATAAGGTCTTGTGAATGAGAAACTGATTGGCCTTGTGCTTGTCCAGTCTTGGCTGTTGTTGCTACATGCACACTGTTCAACGTACACGTGTAATAGGGAGGTCCAGCTGCAAACTCCTGCTGGGACAAAGCAGACTGATTCTGGATGCTTATTGTATTGGACGTGAGACTAGAAGAGGTGCTTACAGTTTTATTTGGTCTCAGTTTCTCTATCTGCATCCCATGAGGGGGGCTCTCTTGTGCTAAGGTGTTCAGTTCAGGCTCCATAGCTTTTAGTAAGACATCGAATGCAGTACGTGTACATGGGGACGACGTACTGCAGTCAACAAAGTTAATACATTCATTACTGTCAGTCTTTGTATTACTTGATGAGGAGTTTGAGGGAGGCTTCCTCTCTGCTGAGTTCAGTTGGTTTGCGTCAGTATCCCCTGCTGCCTGTTTACACAAATCTAAGGACTGATGCGTCAGTGAAAGCTTTGTCTGCATTGATGTCTCAGATTTGGCTGTTTCAACACTTATCTCACCGCTAAGTGCTCCCCCATTTTGTTTGGTACACTGATTTCCATTTTGCACGGGCAGGTGATCCTGTGCCTTGGCATGTTCGGAGGCATCCGGAAGAGCTTTGAGCGGCGAAGGGTCTACATTTTGCTTAACCTTGGCTTCAGCAGGGCTTCTCAAAGGCGATTTTGGTATTTTTTTAAGATGGTTTTCAGACACAATCTTTTTTCTTTTCACACCCTTAATTGTATCTTGGGTTCCTCTAGTACCAGCATCAGTGATTTCTGTTAAAACACAAAGAGAATAAAAAAGAATATTCAAACTGGATAATGCAGTATAGTTTTTATTTATACCATTTTACCATCTCTAAGTTTCAACAGTAAGCCCTGGGGCAACAGGACTGTCTGTCTCTTCAGACTCCAAATACTTTCAGTTAACAGTAAATGTATTTTAGAGAAGCTCCTACTTTGTTTTCATCTAAAATGAGCAATGCTTTCTAACTGAAGCTCGAAGACATCACAAAAGTAATTCACTATAGGAAAAGCTTCAAAGGAAATGTAAGAAAAGGAAAGCTACTGAAGGAATATTTTAGCAGCTCCTTTTCAGACACGTAAAAGAAGCCTCTCTCTTGCACTGCTTTAAGGATTCAAATCAATATAGGAGGAAAATGAAGAACCTAGACACATATGTCATGTTTGTCATTTTTTCCATCTATATGTTCCCATAGTCAAGGAATGAACACAACTTCCTCATGGTTATATTTGTAAGTAGATTTATCATGGAAATGGCACAACCACCCACACCATCTGTCAAATACTGTATTTCAAAGCTCCAATTACTGAATTTCAATAGCATTTCAGATGAGCAACTACTGTGGATGAATAAAATCAGTCACACTTAAATGACTTCCTATTTGTGCATCATGAAACAAAATAAACTAAATTTGAATTATTTCATTACTAGCTACACTTGTTGCTGATTTTAAGCAGATACGCATGCAGAGTTTCAGGGGGGGCAGGGAATAGCAAATGAATTGGAGCATTATTCAGCAGAATAATTTTGTAGGAAGCACTTGTATTTGTAGACAGTCTGATTCTCTCCGTAACGAAAATCACAAATAGACTGAATTTCAGTGTTGATACACAGAAGCCTTTTTTTAGTGGATAGTTACACACCTTTGTCTACCTCACATGTATGATAATCTATCAGCTAATTATTTTTTTTTTTACTTTTATCCTAACATAGGCACAGTCACAGCCACTGCCTCCACTAGCATCACTGGTACAACAAAGAAAGCTAAATATTAAATGGATGTAAATTAATTTTTTTCAGGCTTTAACAACTCCATCATCATGCTGTTAGCAAAACCCCTACTCGTCTGACTGCCAATATTAAAAACAAAGGAGGAATCCAACATGACTGGAGGGCTGATGGCTCTGGGGAGGTTCAGACACATCCATTTTGGGAAGCAGCACCGAGTAACCCCTTGCACTTTTTCCTGCATCAGAACTCAGGAACAGAGGTTTATGTGCACTTCTAGGTAAAGAACAGCCCTGCAACAACATATAAAGGGATGAAATTCTCACAGTCAACTTCACAAGGAGGCAAGTGGAGGAATCTCAGACTTTCCAGTACCCATCAACCCTATGGCCCCTTGGACTGGCACAAGGACTGTCCTGCAGAAACACCAGCTGGAGTACATACTGTAGTGGGAGGAAAGCCAATCCATTGTGTGCATCTGACAAGAAATACTGTAGCTGATGAATCCTGAGTGAAATTCCTGCTCTGTGTAGAGGAAATCCAAGCGATGCCTAAAGCTTGTCTAGCAGAAGAGAATGCAAAGTGACCAGTATGGAAAAAAAAGCAAAGATATTATGTTTTCTCCATGCCAGAGCACAACCCATCTGGGATATGTGGTAATGCCAGACACTTGGAATTTCAAAACCTAATTTCTGCCTTGATGCCAATTAAATTATACACATATAATCAGTTAGGGTGAATGGATATTCAGATTACCCTGCAAACTGAAAGATTAAAGACTACATATCACACAATGTGCTGGTTTTGGCTGGGGTAGAGTTAACTTTCTTTACAGTGGCTAGAATGGGAATTACAGAGACTTGGCTGCTGGCTGGGCTGAAACCACAGCACACATTCATTGCAAATGTGGAAGCTCTGCAGAACCTGACCCATTCCTCTCCCAGCCCCACTAGAGAAAGCTTACCTATGAAGAGTAAGAGTTTTGCCACATTCAGCAGTCCCATGAAAGAGATGCTTGAATCCCTTGCCAGAACTACTGGCTCCAAATCCTAGTTCTGGTAACTTTGCGCCCCTCTTGGGCATCCAGAAAGAAATTTCTGCAGTAATTGTTCACTTAACTTTTAAACAAACTTTGGATTTATTGCTGTATCATCAAAACCTATTCCTATCAGGCTGTATTTAATATATTCAAAGCCAAGCAGCCTTCCATCACAATGTTTTGTACTTCCCATTGCTTCACAATTTAATAGTGACTTACACTAATAAGTTATCATTCATATTATTAAGGGTGAATTCTTTACAATTCATAGTTGACTGCAGCTGTTTTTACTTCAATAACAAGAAAAACCAGTTTTACACAAATCAAAGAGAAAATAACAAGGTAATTATATAAAAGTGTGCTTTTAGCCATGGTTTGGTGATCTCTCTGAAAGGTGGCCACGTTAATTGCACATAAGTGATTTGGTTCCTTTTATGCACACACTGTAGCTTTTGTGCTGTCACAATCACGCCTCCACACCGATCATACTGTCAATGTTTGTACCGGAGCACTAAGGGAAGAGCTGGGCAGATTATATCGCTAGGAAAGTAAGAGCACCATGAAAATGCAAACATCCAAGCAAATGTACACAAAAAAGACTAAGTTGTTTCATGCTGCAGCAATTGAGCAATCAAATGATATTTCAGGATGCTTCCTGAAATATCGGAATATTCTAAGCTACTGTTTCTGGGTTTCAACCACACAGAGCCAAAGAACAAGGATATTCAACCCGCACAATGTACCAGTGAACTGCAAACCAACACAGCTGAAAGATAAAATGTGGCTTACAAAAGCCTTAAAGGAAGTAAAAATGGATCTCTAATCTATCAATCAAGCAATCAAAAAGATTAATTCACTTTGAATAACAAGATCAGAATTTTCCATAATCTCTTCAATGCTTGACTTTTAAAAATGATGTTCAACACATGCCAAAGTATAAAAATTGTTTGGGAATTTGAAAAGAAAAGAAAAAAGAATAAACAAAGGCAAGTTATGCATTGCATTACATACAGAAGAAGTATTTTTTTTCAGTCTTCACTATAATTGTGCTGCTTCTATACTAATAAAATTCCAGTCTGAAGAAATCATGAGAACTAATTTCTTATTTGTACTTCTGCCTCTACATGTTTTGTGATCCCAGGGATGGAGTCAAAGAATTGCTTCAGTGTACCTGTCTATAAAATCCTGTAAATGTACTTATTTGACAATGACTTTACATGACTTAAAACATTTTTAAGTCTTGTGTTCTACCCTACTCCTGGATAATTTGAAAATCTTTATTATTACTCTTAATGGAAATATTCACCTTATTATGTTTGCTAACAACCAAATTTCTAGTGTATCTAGAGAAAAAAAAGAACTGCCAACAACTTTGCTTCACTTATTTTTAGCTTGTAATTTTTTTTGTATAAGTCTTTGCTTCGTATTCCCAGTTTATGTTGAAGATATTCTACAGCATGTTTCCTCATCGACAGCTACATGACTGCACAAAGGTTAACTGTATTAGTACTTCCAGAGGAATCAACAAAACTGGCAGAAAGCATCAGTCCCCAAATACTAAAGACTTCTCTGCCTTGCAACTTTCAGGAGTGTGATGACTTGCCAGGGCCATCCGTGTACCCACATCCACAAATTGACACTGAACAAAAAGAATGTAAAAACATCCTCATGTGGAAAAAAAAGCATGAATTTGATCCGCTTTTCTTTCTCTCCCTGCCATACCATGTGGTCTGCTTATCCCCTCCACAGTCATCCAGCTATTCCCACCATTCAGTGGTAATTCCCCTTTTCCTCTCATGATGAAGTGGTATTTTTGAGAATTGCTGTCACCTCAATCAGATGTCAAAAAAGAATCTTTCTCATAAGCTGTATTACATGAAATAGGATTAAGTTACCCAGTCCAGGAGAAGAGGGGACAATGCCACTGGACTCAGTACCTCACTTTTCACATTCCAGGAACACCAGAGCATCTCTTCGGTGCTTTGCCTGGTTGGCTTTGTTCTGCCTGCTCTCAAGATTCTCCACTTAATTCCTTTACCTCAGCATGAATTCTGCACTCAAAACATGACAAGAAGAAGCTGATGTTTCTAAACATGATTATGTTCACTTACAATTTCTCTGATGCACTTCACTCTATGCACAGGAAATAGAACAAAAGAACAGGTGTGACGGTGCAGATAGCAGTCTGCAGAGTAACTCATACAGCAAATAAGGGAAGTTATAAGTGATCTGATTTTTTCTTCCAAAGCATTTACTGGTGAACCAGACAGTGTCTTGACAAAACAATCTCAATGGTTTTGTTTAAGTAACTCCCAGAACTGCCTGTCTCAAAGCCTACATGTTATTAGAACACCCACTCTCTTTCTCTTCCTTCTAATAGAGCTACGGGCTTGAACTTAAAGAAAAGAGAAGAGGGAAGGGCACCACTCCCTTCTCCCTCAGTGCCATCCTGTGAACATGGAGCAAGCAACCACCATCTATCCCTGCAGTCCAATGAGCAGCATAATTTTCATCTCATGCACTCACTTCACGTTGCAGAATTAAAAAATTCACTGTTGGCTCTCATACGAAGACCAGACTTTCAAATCCAAGTACCTGATCTTTAGCTCCTATCTGTAATCTGTAATTGTAATGTGTACTTTGGCTCTCAGGGCACTGCAAGTAAGATAAAGTCTCTTCTGAAAGTCTTCAACTACTCATTGATGTCTTAAATGAATGGCTAAGAGGTTACTCTGACACCCAACAAAGCTAGTGATCCAAAGATGGAAGAATTCCCAAAAGAGAGAGATGGTTACTAAGGATCTCATTCTGATTTAAGACAAGCTTTACATACTCTTTAATTTTGATTTCACCAAAACTATCAAAAGCACTCATGAATCTCCTCACTGGATCTGTTTCCATGAATAAGTAAAGAACATGATTATGAAATAAAGAAGTAAGTCTTGCTGGTAAATATAAGGCCACCAGAACTCACATTAAATGCAGCAAGGAATAACTAAATGTTATTTTTTTTTAATAAATTACCTTTTTAGCTTCATACTGCTTCCTACAAGCTAAGTACAGCCATAAATATTTTTCCCTAAAATTACATTTTTTCCAAACAACAAAACCTTGATTACATAATCAACCTATACAACTATGAAAATGTTCATAGCCAATAAGTTAACACAAAGATTTGAACATGATTAACACAAGTGCCATGCTTAATTTTAAGTACAAATAGAATAGGACGTTAAAGCAAATCACCAACAATTTTAACAGTCTTATTTCAGGTGCCTAATTTCAGATGTCATTAAGTGGCCAGAGTGGTTGCTCCCTGTCTCAGAGGTCAGGAGGCAAGTGACAGAACTTGGGGCACTCCAAGTCAGCAGTGATACTTGAAAACCCCTGTAAGCAGGATTAATGCATGTTTATGTACTTCTATTACTGAGAATACCAGTCCAAACATACCTAGAGCAGACCCTTAAAAACACTGGATTTGTATGTAAACCACATTTTAACATGGATTTGTTGAAAAGAAAAGTAGGGAGGAGCTTTGACATGCTAAAGTAGTATGACAGGGATTGGATCAAGTGTTCATCTGTGCCAATGTCTGTACTTTTGTTCATACTAGCAAACACCAGATGATTCCACAGGGCATGGATACAGTGAGTATGGCTTCAGGACATCCTAGTGTCTGTAACCATGTGATTATTTTTCTTGGTGTTTATAACAGACAATGTTGATATGTGACTCATCAAAGGTATTGTACTGGCTGTCAGGCAGAGGTTCCCCAATCCTCTTTCGAGGGTCATTTCACACCAGATTTTTGTACTGGAATGACTATTTTATCAGCATAATTTCTCATTATTAACCAAAATACCAAATATCCTACTAACGCAAGCTCCAGGAAAGGTGCACCTGTGTTACTATGCAGTACCTGCACCCATCTGAGTAGTGTCACTAACTTTGTTGACAGCACACATTTTTGTAAAGTCAAATTGCATTTTAATTCCCCCTACCATCACACTCTGACAAGCCCATAAAATCAGTGTTTCTCAAGTTCATATACTAAAAGTAATTCTAGAGAAAAATATACATTGATCTATACACACCAAGAAATCACATCCAGTACCTCTGCCACTGAATGAATTTTTACAAACTGAAAATTGGTATTTCATACCAACACAAAACAATTCAGGTGGGAAGAGACCTCATAAAATCACTAGTCCAGCCTCCTGCTCAAATCAGGGCCAGCTATGGGATCAGACCTGAGTCCACAGGGCTTTGGACTGCAAAGTATTGGACACCTCCAAGGAGAGAGTCTACACAGCTTCTGTGAGCAACATCTTCCACTGCTTGACTGTCCTCATGGGGAACAAACCAGTCTGCATCACTCCTGTTTCAACTTGTTCCTATTGCCTCTCATCCCTCTCACTATTCTCCACTGTGAAGAATCTGACTCCAAAACCACCTCTTCTCAAGCCTGAATGAGCCCTGAGCTTCAGGGCTCATTCAAAAACTCCAGCCCTGATGGCTGTGGTGCCTCAACACAGAACTCACTCCAGGTTTCTGATGTTTCTCCTGCACTGGGGGAAGTGGGGTGCTGCTGGTGTGACTGGAGTATCTAAGAGTGGTCCAAGGATTGCTGAGTAGAGGCAGGTAATTCCTTCCCCTGATCTGGTCATGCTTTCATCCATGCAGCCCAGGATGCTGTGGTCTCCCCTGCAACCAGGTGTGCTGCTGGTGGGTGCTCAGGACCACACCCCCAGTACCTTTCCACAGAGCTGCTCTTGGCCTGTCAGTTCCCCAGCCTAGGGCTTCTCCTGCCTGGGTGCACAGCTTTGCATTTCTACCTGTTGAACTACTCCTCTGGCTGTTCACCTAGCCAGATCTTATTAACTTCACCTGGATACACCAATACTGTTTCCTAAACAGTGTCCCCTTTTCCCCAGCTCTAAAATAGAAGCCATTTCATCATTTTATCAGAGCTTACATCAAATTCCATTGTTATGAGACTGAAACAGATAAAGCTGAATGTCTGCAAAGTACTTCTGCTCACGTTTATACCCAAGATCCTGCTTGCATGCTTCCACAGGTCTTCATCTTGTTAAGTCATCACCACCAGAATACATACCAATGATACATTCTCTCACTACACCAGAAAGAGCATCCCCAGGAATCATGCTTTTCTCTTTCCCTTTTTGGTTAATTCCTTTCCCCATTTGCAACTTCAATCGTGAAACAAATCCCACCACTAAATTCTGTTCACATTTCATCTTACTAATGGCAAAACTAACAGGCACCTCAACAAAAACAACACAATATAAGAACATTCTGATCATAGAGAATTTTGGGGTTTTCAACTAATAGACATTTCAAGAAATACCAATATTTATGGTTACCAAAACCAAGCAATTGCTAAGAACTGGCAAATATTATTTAATAATGTTTAGTACAAATGGTAAAGTTTAAACTACACAATCTACTGTTTCCATGGATTCCATATTTACAGGAGTGAATTGTGAAGGTATGTTACTTATGAATATAACATAAGGAAAGGAAGAAATATTTCTTGCCTTTGAGTAATGTTTCTCTGAAATAATAGGCCTGTCTATACTCCTCCTGTGAGGGAGAGAGAAGTTGATGTGAGAGTGAGCAAGGGGCTCCTCAGCTCCCAGGTTTCAGGATGCCCCTCACCAGTGTTTAAGTTGCAAAGTTACACTGAAGCTGAAAGAGGAGAATAATGTTCTGGACTGACTGAAGCTACAGTGAAGAGATACAGATATGATCCAGTTCTTAATTCAAACCGTAAAAGGTTCCTCAACAAGAAACAGGAACACACATAACCTCCTAAGAAAAATACAGCACCTGACTGGTTAAAAGGCTCCAGCCACAAAGGTGTCCTCTGGGCTAGTCCTCTCATATGGTGAAATACCATTTCGAGGGCAGAGAGCAGAGTGGATTAGCATTATAAATTGTGCAATAACGTTTTAGCATAAGGAAAGGGAGACACCTTCGCCCCCAGGCACAAGGCTTGGACTTATCAGGAAGCTCTCCCATGATACAGTTTCACCTCAGATGTGAGAGCCTGCCAACCCTTGTTTGGCCTTGGGACAGGTAAAAGAGTAAATGATAAGCTGCAGTCTGGGGCTGTCTTCCTGGAGCACCTTTTCAAGTTATGGTTACTCACATTAAAATACCTTCTGATGAGGTGTAAAGGACATGATTCCTAACAAGACCAAGAAATACCTTCTTTAGAACAGTTTGGTCTCATTCAGTGCATCTTGCATCTCAAGTGAAGAAAGTAATAACCAGCAAATTTTTAACCATAAAATCAGCATGTTTGATGAGAAGACCCTGAAGATCAAACAGCAATAAACATCTGACAACTGAGGTAACACAAGAGCCTCAACTGAGAAATTCCAACATCCATATGCAAACAGGAATCAAATGCAACACTTCAACACATCTGAAAATCTCTGACCAAAGGGAAATAGGATTTCTGTTTTCCCCCAAAAGAATTAATTTCCTGCCCAGCATGACATACATTAAATAAAACATGACATTTGATACTGATCGAGATTTCCCACTATTATGGAGTAAGAAACAAGCAGAGGCTGAACCACTGTGAAGTTTCATAGGACTTGACATTGGAAGACAAAAGAAAAGCAATGCAAAACCAGCTGACACTGACCGCACAGGCTATGGTTAATGTCTAACTACACACACGAAATAGCAAAGCATGAACACTTAGCAAAGGCATATACTACAGCATTTTAAACATCCTGAAAAAAAAATTAAAAATTTTGCCTTATTAAGTAGCCCTATGGCATTCATGTACTGGCTCTGCATTATAGCCCTTTAACAGCTCTATATTCCTAATCTACACAGAACCCTTCATACTAATCTAAGAAAAATAATCACATCTTAAGTGCTGTTAAGATAAAGCACATTGACTATGAGAAAACAGCAAAATGATGCTATGAGAACTCACATCACCAGCAATCACAGCCTGAGAAGCTCTTGCTTGCTGGGCAGTCCAAAGGCAAGCAAAAAGACAGGATGCCTCCCAAAAGGCATATTAATGAGCTCCCAGTCAAAGCCAAAGCAGAAACCAGTTCTACCTAATTATCCATGTAAAAATAAAAACTGCTTAAATATAGTTAAAGAAAGTACATTGCCAGAAATTAACTAAAATAGCTCAGGGACATCCTGAAATTTTCCTTGAGTGTCAGGCAATGTTGTCAACAGTTTCACAATTAAAGTACCTGTTTGTAACTTAAGGATGTCCAGTTGTTACTGGAAAGTTAGGATTTGGCTAGTAGATCATTAGAACAACTTCCACGTCTAACACTGCTGAAGTATTCTGGTGAAACATGAAAACAGAATGATAGACAGGCTCATGACACAGCAGCCAGTTTAAGGGTTTTCAGCAGAGAGCAACTGCTACATGGTCAGATGAGACACTGAATACAAAATATCCAAACATGAGTCTGGGGAGAAAAAAACAGAAATGAAAGGAACAAGATGTTAACTAAACCATCCTTGCACATAATGATGTTCAAACAGAACAAGCTCCTTAGTCACATTCTCTGCATTTCTTTAACATAATCTTCCATTTGAAAAGCAGGGATCAAATGGAGCAATTTCCATACTGCTGTAGCAACTCACTAGGAATGAAGAGTAGAAAAGAGCTCACACCTAACAACCTTATTTAAAGACAGAGAAAGGAATAGGAGGTTTGGCATAGAGAGTAGGAAAAGTCCCATACAGCAGGTCTTTCTTTTGGGACTAAATGGTGCTGAGAACACCACAGAAGTAGAGTAAAAGTCCATTTGACTGAAATCTAGATGCAAGGGATGTCCTAACCAAGGAATATCCAGACTGTGGAAACTGGTTTTGTTGTGCTCCAGGCAGGAATGATGATCTCCCCAGGGTAGGTTTGCTTCAGCATCAGTGGGAAGCCCCCAGCTCTGAAATCTCTGAGCTACTCAGAGTCCTTCTCCCAGCCTCACCCACCCTTTTATCCACAAATGTGCACAGTCTCTCTTTTTGTCTTCTTACACATCCATACATTCAAGGAGATTCCTAGGCAAAGGCTCCATCCAGGTCAGCCCATAAGCATATAGTTACCAGAGAGTGGTACATTTTATCCACCTCATCACTCATTATCCATTTATATATCGTATTTTCCCTTCCGAAGCGGACTAAAAGAAACTAACAACTCCCTGAGCTAAAGGAGTATCAGGAAAGGATGAAAAAAACTACTCATTACTCATATGCAAGGCAGACTACAAGGACGCTAACAAGTAAAAACCTTGCATTTCCACAACTGGCTTGCTCCCAGCTCACATCAGCTAAAATTAGCACCCTATTGAATTTACTATGCATGTGTGCGTAGGTACGCTCTCAAATTAGCCAGTTTGTTAGCTCAGCATCCTCCCACCACAAAAATGAGCTTGTTCTGGCCTCGGATTCTATAAAGTAGAAAGAAATCCTTCTATTCATTAAAGCAGGACTAAGCTCAAAATGTTGCCTTGTCTGAAAACATAGCCATTGATTTAACAATGTACTGTACAGTGGATTTGGAATAGATACTTTCCATTTACTATCACGAAGATGCTGTTCCAATGATTGTTTTATAATGTTAATTTGTAAAATGTCCCTTTGAAAATCATACCTGCAGGTTGGAATCTCTTTTGCTGAACTGTCACTCAGAAAATTTGCCATACTTGTCAGGAGAAGTCAAAATACTATTACTTTAATATCCCATTAATGTTTTAACCAAGTTCTCATAATAGCTCCAAAGGATGAAATTTTCAATTTAAAACTGTAAATCTGTTTGTCTGCCTGTCAAAACAACACCAGCTCTTGCTATGTCTAGCACCAGCAGTGGATATACCAAGCAGATTTCATCTGCTAGTAGTCTAAACTAAATGTACTAACCAAAGAAAATTAAAATAGAAATAACAGATACAGACATTGACTCACAACGCAGGAGGTTTACAGGAGCCAGAAAACTTCCCCGGGTTAAGCCCATATTCTAACACTGTCTCTCTGAGCACAAAACACGTAAACATCTCCATTTTTATCATTTTGCCCCCACTGGCTAAGTGGGGACATTAAAATGTACTTAACTGTTGAAGATGAGCAAAGAAAAATGAGGTTAAATGATATCAGAGACTATTTCTGTTCTCACACAAGTCAGGAGAGTTTTCTCACTGTTCTTTGTGGGCACAAACCCCTGCATTCAGTGTGCCTGAAGACAGAAAGGACCTTTCAAGTTGTCACTGCTGTTATTAGCAGCATGCAATGTTCCTTCAATGTGAAAACATCAGAGATTATAAGAATAGATGTGACTTTATGAAAACATGAGATGTTCTATGACATAAGCTATAGACACGAATAGCTCCGGCATTAAGCCAATCATAGATGTCTGAGCTGATGTAAATATTTTAGGAAGACATTTCAGTCTTGAATTAAAGCCTTATAGATTGACACACAATTTAAATGAACTACCTCTCAGATAGATGTATTGACATATTTAAATGCAGATACAAATACTTGATGAAATCAGGTATCAGGAAAATGCAAAAGTGAATTGTTTGACATCTCACTGCTAAGTGGTAGTTTTGAACACTTGGAAAGGAAAAGCTAGGTAGTTCTGGTGTATGTAAAAAGAAAAAAAGCTAAT
This sequence comes from Sterrhoptilus dennistouni, assembly GCA_013397095.1. Taxonomy (NCBI): domain Eukaryota; kingdom Metazoa; phylum Chordata; class Aves; order Passeriformes; family Zosteropidae; genus Sterrhoptilus; species Sterrhoptilus dennistouni. Next base: position 73,830 of record VWZU01007248.1, on the reverse strand, counting down.
CCTCTCACCAGCATTAAGTGACAAGCACAACATTACTGCAACTTGAAATTTTTGAAGATTATGTACTTCCATTTAGAATGACTATATTTCTAGCCCATAGGGCTGCTGAAGATAAGGATGAAAAGATGAAAAGAATCAAACGAAACTTTGGATCTTGGTTATGTACCTTGCCCAAAAAATAAGGCAGTTTCTTACAAATACAAAATGGAAAGAAAATGTTCTGGACTAATGATAGTACATTGGTACCACACAGCAGCAAAGAATCCAGAGAGTTCTTGTGCCTTTGAACCTCCTGGAAAAATTTAGGGAAACATCTGTGGAGGATGATATCACACTAAGTTAGTAAATCAAACATAAATTGTCTAGCATCACATTTCCAGATTTTTTGTTTGATATCTCCCCTTCTCATTCCAATTCCTATTTCCCCCAAGTGAAAGAATACAGTATTGACTGCAGCTGTCTGGCTGTGTTCAATGCCAGGCTGGATGAGCCTTTGAGCAACCTAGTCTAGTGAAAAGTGGCCGTGCCCATGGCAGGGGCTTTAGAAGAGGCTAGAACTAGATGACCTTTAAGATCCCTTCCAACCCAAACCATTCTATGATTTTGTAATGGCCTAGGGAGCAGGGCATATCACCAGCATGCAGTGCTCCCACCAGCTTTTTTTGGAGAGGTGTAGTGGCAGAAGGCAGGAATGGGAGTGCCTGTGAGGAGGGGAGAGAAGGGAAGGGACCTGGCTGCTCCTTTGTCGCCAGATGGGCTGGTGAGTCATCTTTAAGCTGGGACATGACAACATGAAAACAGCAGCAATCTTTAAGGTAAGACATATGCAATGCTTTGTTTATCTAAGCAGATTGCTGGTATATCTATAATAATTTATTTCAAACTCTCTCTATAATTTTGCCAACAACATGCAGTAATTTAACAAGAAGGATAATGAAGTGGGAAGGGTTTGGAAGAACTCTGTAGATACAAAATATATCTACCATGAATCTGCAGCAGAACATATATTTGTGAACTAAAGTCTCATGCTCACATTTATAAAGACAAACCTTCTCACTCAAATCTCAGTGCTGTTCGATTTATGAGAAAAATAACGTTCCAGTTAAAAAAACAACAGATGGGCAAACAAGGTAAAGGGGATTTAATTTTGGTTGCCTCTCTTCCATGCCAACACACTGCTTTGAAGGGACTGCACGTGTGGGAGGGGAACATATGTGCATGTGGATTGTGCATCTCAGAGAGTATCTGGTGGTGAACACAATCTCTTTTCTCCTTCTTTGCACAGCAGCTCAAAGGTCCACTCACTCCATGGCTGGTTCCACACAGCTACACTGGGACTGAAGGAAACAAATGGAAAGTCATGTTCTGCAGGCAAGCAGTAACTACAGAGCCACTCCTCAGACTCTGCTTTAACCTTTAGGTTTCAGAGACAGATCAGCATCCACTGAAAAAAATGATGGAGGCTTCAGGCAGTTCCATGACAGAGGCTGGAAATAAAGGTGTACTTCAACAGCACCCCAGAGGTTGCTTGGACCTTCCTGGAGTCCAAACCAGGATTTTGAATGGTTCTGTTGAGGTGGTTTCTCAGTGACCACTGACAGAACCTCTGGCCATTTGAACAATCACTGATCAAGTCAAGCAAAACTCCAGAACAGAAACAAAACTCTCCTGCCAACAATGTTCCTGTATCTCAAGATAAATGTGAAGAGGCTCTACTAATATCAAAGCACAAAACTCTGGAAAGAGAGCTGATCTGGGTGAAATTCTAGAACTGTCTTAAGGACAAACCTGTGGTACCTCTGAAAGGGAATGGTATCACCAAGACAGATCTGCCACAACTGGCCTCTGGAATAAGTGAGAGTGACTTAGAAATGCATCTTCACAGAGTAGAAAGTGAACACCTACGTGAGGATCTAAAACTGATGACACAGAAGAATGAACAGCTCAGTATTTAAATTCCTGCATCTCTAGCTTAAGGCAAGAAACTGAAAAAGCTCTTTAGGAATGTGGAAAGGATGGAGTGAGAAACTACAGCAACTTGAGTGATAGGCAAATGACAGACTCAAATAGGTGCTAAAATAGACCTTTGCACAGACCCTTTAACTCAAGTGGGTACTCCAAAATGAGTACTCACTATCAGAACTGGCAAACTGCAAGGGACCAACATAATGCACTAATCTGAAACTTAAATAACAGCTTATTCTTTTCAGCTATTTATGGTATTGCCTTTTCTGGGGGTGAGACTAGGTGTGCTGCAACAAACTGAGCCACTAGAACATGGATCCTTGTTCATGCTATGGAGCACAGACCTTGAGGGAAAGGTGATATGCAAGATGTAACTATGCCCACGCCTCATCTGAATAAAGTCAGATGCAATTGTTAAGGTAGCATGCAATACAAAGCCTAAAAAAAAAAAAAAAAAAAAAAAAAAAGGCTTTTCCTTGAAGCTAGACACAGAAATACCTTTCTGGGAAGAAATCAGGAGAAGAGATTGGCAGATGCCTGCATACCCTTAGAAGGTCTGGAAGCACGAGCTCAGGGTGTTATACAGCCTGCAGAGACAGTCAGTAACCTGTTTAAAATTTTACCTATTGAATAGGTACATCCATTTCCTCCTTTTCTGCATGTGCTCATTACGGCTAAAGCGCATTTTCACAGAGGGTCAGTCACACCAAGCTATATTCTGGATCTGTGCTGAACACAGGGTTGGTAACACAGGGATGTTTTCCTTACTCCTGACCAGGGCTTGCACTTTGTCAGGGCCTTTTCTGCTCCTCACACCACCCCACCAGTGAGTGGGCTGGGGGTGCTCAAGGAGGTGACAGCCAGGACAGCTGATTGCAGCTGACCCAGGGGATATTCCAGACCATATGGCATCATGCTCAGCATATAAAGCTGGGGGAAGAAGGAGGAAAGGAGGTGGACAGGAGGAATGATGTCATTTGTCACTGGACAAATGCCAGTGGACCTCTGCTTTCCTGGAGATGGAAGAACACCTGCCTGCTGACAGGAAGGGGTAAATGAATTATTAGTTTTACTCTGCTTGAGTGCCTTTTGCTTGACCTATTCAGCTGTATTTATCTCCATCCAGTTTTCTCACTTTTACTATAGTGATTCTCTCCCCCATCCCACTGTGGGGGAGTGAGTGAGTGGCTGTGTGGGGCTTGGCTGCCAGCTGGGGTTAAACCTTGATACTGCAGGAAGACAAAAACTCAATCAAACAAGCACAGCAGCTTATTCAGAGGGATGAATTCACACCTGACAAACAACCAGGACAGCCTGCAAGTCTAAACTCCAATGAGGCTGATAAACACATGCATGTCTCCAGTCCACCCCAGACCACCCTACAGTCTAAGGACACAGCAATAGCCATGAATGAGAAGGAGAATGAAGAAATCCATCTTCCATCTTACCCAGAAATTTACCCTTGATCCTTTTGGCTGTGACATGGCAAGAAGCAGTTACCTGAAATGATGGAGTCCTAACAGCCTGAGAGACCCCAGGACTGGTAGTTAATACAGAGTATACACCAGGCCACAAGATGGTCCTTTTGGAAAAATTTCATCCAATTTCTTGGTGCTGCTAGAGTTTGTCACCAACTTGAGTTCCCCAGATATTTTCAAAAGCAGAGAGAGAGAGAGATTTAGGTGGCAGTCAGCATTGCTCTACACCAAGTATGGAGCCAGCCACGTTAGTTCCACTAGTCCTTAGGGATACAATGATGGTGTTGACAGTGGTGCTGATGTACCGAGGACCTAGAGTGCCATGACAGGCAAAGAACTGCTGCAATGACTAAAGCAGGGAACAAAATGCTTACAGCACTTCAGAGGCTGGACTGATTCTGAGGATGACCAAATCAGATGCCTCTGTGGTGATCACAATCTGAGAGAACTTAACTTAACTTGTCTGGAAGGAAGAAGACACAGAGACATCCTTGGAATGGCTTTCTTAGGAGGATGGCCCCTGACAGATCAAAAATAAAGCAGCTGCATTCACCTGAAAGCTTTCCAGTCCACAATATCCACCGAGTCCTGAACCACAGAAAACTTTCACTGCATTCTCAAGGAGAGATTTTGTGTAGTTCAAGCTCATCATCCCTTCCAGATTTTAAAAAATACCATGTGTAGCAAGACCTTCTCTATCACACTAATTAAACGCTGTACATGTGTCAGAAGTCGAAATTCAGCTCCAAAGTAGGGGCACACTCAGGGTGTGAAAGAGCACTGGGAGATAGCAGCAAAAAATGAGAAGCACAGATTCTCCTCCTGAAAATTCAGAACGGCAACTGGGCAGCAGAGGGAAAATGAAAAGACATGAGAATTAGCCACCTTGCACACTTGCTGAGCAGGCAGCTGAGCACAGCCCCTAATGAACATGTTTCTGGTCTCAAGTAATTATCTGAATCGAGGCCATTTGAATAATTTTTGGACTATCACTTCAAAAAATAAAAAAGCAGCTGAAACTTTACACTAAATAGTCAAAGTGCAAACTTGAAAACTGTGTCTGCCCATTTCCTGTCTCATCTGTGCTTGAGTCCTGCTCCAATTTGCACTTAATTAGATTACTATAGCTAATGGCAAAGTGAGGTGTTAAATACATGTATTTCTGTAGTCAATTAAATTCAATTAAATTCCACACATGTATAAAGTTATGACTGATCAGAGCACAATGCCATTCAGCAGAAACTCAGCATGAATAAACTTATGAAAAACTCCTCCCCACAAATACACTGTGCTACTGACAGCTCCTTTGACACAGCAGCAGTTAACTTATGATAAACTCCACAAAATTACATTTCTTAATCATTTCAGATAGGAAATAAACAAATCTAAAGTGATCTAGATGAACTGAAAACCAAAATAAATTAACCAAGGGGAAAAATATACAATCATACTTCACATGAATCTGTATTCACTGGATTATCATTTAGAATGACTTATGTGAATACGTGCATATTTTTGTTTACTCGTTTAGCTCAAAACATGTATTTTCTTTTTTTCAGCAGCCTTTAGAGTCTAAAGCTTCAAATAAATAATTTTGTTTACCTCATATTACCAAGAATGTGATCTATTCAGGCATTTAAGAACCAAAAAAGCCCTACAGTGGCAGAGGACAGTTTTAATTTGAAAAGATTAACTTTATTACCTCAGTTATTTCTATATCAGTTTTCAATGTAAAAATTTATTTTTCCATTTCCAGCTGTAAGAATTTAGGCTAGAAGCCAAAAATTAAGTCAAATCTCTCTTTGATTCTGAGATGCCTGAAAGCTGAGTGCTACCACCACATAAACCTTTGTAACCCCATCCCTTTCAGAGTACATTGCTCAGTTTACCCTAGGGAATTTATCTTCCTCTATGCAAAGAGGTTACTGGGCCACACGTGAGAACAAATGCCTGAAAGCAGAGGTTAACTTGTCTTTAGTTTGAACACGTCCATCCCAAAAAATCATCCAGAGCAGTATTACTTTTGTGAGACCAGCAGGAACAAGAACAGACAGATATACTTTATGTGCCAAGTTTTCACATTTGGACAATACTGCTTATCTATGACACACTAAATAGAATTACGTAGGAAAGATTTAATAGAAGGTCTAGTTTGTTTAGAAGTTTCTGCAAACATCTGAAGGTCTGCTATCTAGCCACTTACATTTTATCTCTTCCATCTTTCACAAATAGCATGCATTTAGCTCTTATATGCTATATAAGAGCTTATATGCTTATATGCTTTTGTATGCTACAAATAGCATACAAATAGCTCTTTTACATAAATCAACATCACAGTCCTGGTACTCATATAAGACCATTTATATTAAACATCTTGAAATACGAAACCAGGTACAAGTTTGGAGAGAAGAAAGCTGAGCAAAATATGGACAAAATTTATAAAATCATGAAGGCAGTGGATAAGGTGAGTTTAGAACTGCTATTTAACAATTCACAGTGCTTGAGCTAGGACACACCAGCTGAAAATGGAAGAAAAACTGGAAATTGAGGAGAAAAGATAAAAACATGTATTTTTATTGTCATTGCAAGTGAACTACTGCAGTTTGCTGCCAGAAAATGTTGGGTGCAAATAGCATTTAATCAACTGTACTCATAGATAACAGCTCCATGAATGTCTAGATAATAAAGGCATGAGGCAGACATCCCTAAACTTAATGTGTGTATGGACTTCATAAGGGGAAGAGGCTAAAGACAGTGGCCAGGCCTATGTGGTGTCCTTAAACAGTACGTCCTACTCCCTTCATTAGAGGCCAAATGCTGCACCAGAGAGACCCTGCCGAGATCCACTTGGGTATGTCTTCTGCCCTCTACTCTTCAAAAAGTTCTGAAGTTCATTGTTTGGAAAGATAATAAACCTTCCAGGACAGAGCATCAACAATTTACGACACTGTTCACAGATGTGTCACAGGCCAGATGGGCAGCTCACTACCACTGAAAGGTGAACGCCTACCCAGAAAAAGCCAAAGCACTGACACCAGATACTAGAAAATATCTCATCTGCCAAATCCAGCAGCCCAAGAAAGTGGGAGGCTGCTGCTGCTGCTCCATCGCCCCAGCTCCAACCAGCAGCAAGGCTGACAATGTTTTCCCAAGAAGGGCATATATACAGATCAAACACACACACCCCATACATACGTATGTATATATATGGATGGACACACAGATCCTGGACAGACACTCTGAGCACTCCTACCTCATCCTGCTCCTTGATCTGGCTAAGCAGGGCAAAGGTTCACTAATTGAAATATATCTATGAATCCAAGGTGGATCTCCCCAGCAGCTTAGCTCAGAAACTCAGTCTGCCCAGTAGCCACTCCGGGATCCCAGACTCCTCAGTTGCTGCACCTGGACATATCAGCCCTCAGGGTTGGAGCCCCACTCCAGTTGCTGATACAGAGCATTACACAATCCCCAAAAGCTTTTTCCCTGCATCCTCCAATGTGTCCCACACCCCCAGCAAGCAACACTGTTAGTCCAAAAAGTGAATTGCAGAGCTGTTCTCCAACTGTGCATGGTGACAGCTTCACTCCTGGACACGGGCTGGGGCTCTGTAGGCGCAGGCCTGAGAGGAGACTGGGCAGGATCACTCTTTCTCTGAGCTCTTAATTTGGGTTTCTTCCTGCCCCTGTGCTTCTCTAAGCTGTGGAGATGACCTCTCATGCCTCTCCCATGATGGGCCCAGTAGTAACCTGGAAAAGCTCTGTTTGGGGTTCCCAAATGCCCAGATGTCTCTGGACATCCCCATGGTACGCAGATGAGATTTATCACACAACCAAACGCCTATCACTGCAGTCAGCTATTCCTGAAATGCAACAACTTAGCACCAGCTTTCTAAGCTCTAACACACAGATTAAATCTGCCAAAGGTTGTCTGTTTCTTAAAATAAGCTGTGATGATCAGCATATGCTGGAAATCATCACATATTGCTCACCATAAACCCAGTACAATTATTAATGATTATGTAAATCACATAATGAACCAAGGGTTAGCACAGGCTGTGGTCAGCAATGTCCATGTCCCTGATGCTACAGCTTCAGCGATCTCATCAAGGTCAAGGCAGCTACTGGAGTGATTAAAACAAAGCCTTTGTGTCTCAGCTGAAGTGGGACATTACAAACACAGCCCCTGATCTGCAGACAGACATGCCTGGGGCCTCATCCAGTGCCCAGCTCAGACAAGTCTTTTCATTGACACAGGAAAGCTTTGGACCAGTCTCTAGGATCACAATACTTTATTTATTTTGCATTTTATTTTTGCGGGGGTTGTTATTACCTCTCTGTTGGTCTTCTGTTCCATTAAGTTGTTTTTGTGCTTCTTCAATTTTGTCTACAAGAAAGAGAGATCACTATTAAAATACATATATAAAAAGGCAAGATTGTAGTAAGTCATTTACTGAGATCAGTCGTGAAATATCTGTTTATTTTTAGCAGTGATATCATTCATGTGTAACTATGTCGTACATTATGAGTAATATAACCACATAAAATTTTATCATGTTTTACCCAGGAGTCTATTGACATGTTAAATTACATGGAACCACAGAAAGAAAAGCACTGGCATCAGATCTGCAAGTCAACAGCTAATCCCACTGTAGCTTCCTACCATCTATAATAATGTGTGCAGTCAGGGGACTCTTTGGAATAGGTATTATGGTGCATTACAGAGTATTTTAATACATTTTTGAAAAACGCTGTTAGAGCAAGTCAATGTTGCATTAAACAGAGTGATAAGAACAGCAAAGGGGATTTGCTAAGTGAAGGAATGGAGCCAAGAGTCTCACATGGGAGCAGCAGGGGTTGAGTGGTAGCCCCCACCTTATTCCTCTGTGAAACGACAAGAAATTCCCACACACACAGAGCAGGAGCAAAAGGAGGCCCTGAGTCTTTACTCCCAGTCTGTCTTTGCAGTTGACCTGCTGCCCCTCAGACACGCTGGTGTTAGAAGGAGAGAGCTGTTTTGCCTGCTGTTGCACAGAAGGTTCCATGGAAAGGGCATCCTTGTTCTGCATGCGTGCATGTTTGCATGTGCAAGAGCAAGAAGCAAGAAAAGGTGCAACTAGAGTGAATAAAAATTCGAGACAGATTTTATTTTGGTAGCAAACAGTCCTCTGAGCGGGTTCAAGATAAAAGGTTGTGTTGGTAAGAAGCAGCAGCACAGGGAGAGGCCGAGCTCTTTCTCTTGATGTTCTGAGCATCAAGCTATGTCCTGACTGACTAAGATCTGAGCTTGGAATGTGGCTTTCAGATGTAAACAATGATTTTCTAAAATATCTGTCAAAACCTTTTTTCCTTGTATTATTTTTTGCTTCTTTTCCCCTGCTGGGGTCAGGTTTTATCAAACTAAATTGAAAGAACAGAATGTAACTGGATTCATCCAAAATCTGAGACTCTATAGGCACAACTCAAGAAATGCCAGACTTCATGGCTACCATACACAGGAGGACGACAGCTCTGCAAAGTCCTCACCTCCTTCTTTACAAGCATGGAGGCTTTACTCAGTCTGACTTTTACTCAGCCTTGCTATACAACACAAGGTTTCAAAAAATGGCTCTTTCTTCAACACAATTCTTAATAAGTGTGTTTAAATAACTTCTCTATTATTTATCAGCTGAATCACTCAAGCATGTTGGAACCATTTGTTCACAGCTGAAGTCTGATACTGTTTCTTGACTATTTCCTCAATAGAACTACATAATTATAACTGAATCAAACCCTTCTCGCAGCACTTAAGACTGAGTTTTGTTGAGGTCACTCTGGATCTGCATTTCTGTTTTTCAGAACAAGTACCAGGTTTCCTTTCTCATTAAAATTCAGTAATTTCTCCGTTGTAGATTGTCCCAGAGAACGAACCAGAACATCTCACAAGGGTGCTAACTGAGCAGACTCCCAGAGCTCCTCACAAGAAAGACTACCACTGCAATTTTAAAAGCTAAACCTCTTCCTGCTTCCCCTGGGGTTAGTGAGACATACATACATATTTAATGGAAAGTTTTATCACATTTTCTTTTGTACTGACTTACTGGCTGCTGAAGACTAATACAACTCAAAAAGAGCACAATACTTCACCATCTCTTTACAAGCCAGTTATGCAGGCTTACTTTAAACACAGAAGACTTGATATTTAATGCTTTCCTGGATTAAATACTACAGCTGAAATACTAAATGTGTTAATACATTTTTTTTTTGTATATAAAGGGACGTAAATAACCATTTCCAACAAAAATAAGAGGAAATGTAAACAAAGCATCTTTTGTATATGTGTGCCACTAGTACTATCAGAGGAAAATGTATCTAGCAATCTTACATGGTTTTTCCACAGACTGTTGCTTTACAGAAAGGTGACGGAATAAGCAATTTACAAAGCTGCAGGACAGCCAATAAAATACATGAATACACAGGAAAGAAATAAGTATCAACAAATTACCCACATAAATGGAGCTGTAAGTTTTACCAAAAGACAACATGAAATCAAACTCACTTCCCCTATATTTAGAGATATATTTAATGCACAATATATGGTGTTTCTGCTCTCAGAGTAAATGTTTTGTCAACAAAACTTACACCTAAGTACACAGAAAACTGTAGTTTTATTATAAATATAATTATCTGCATATTTCACATAAATGCTACAAGAAATATATGCATTTAAATTCAAACATCCTACTTTTTCAAGAAAAATTACTTAAGTATTTTGGAATCATGCTATATGAGATTGCCAGATAGATTAAAGGCTTTGATCTCCTTAACTGAATAATCTATCTCTCTTATTGGGAAAAAAAAAATGAGTTCCTATCAGTAATTTCCAACCATTTCTTTGTCATCTTTGTTCTTTGTAATCCCAAACAAAGAACCACAGATAAAGAAATAATAGCCAGGTAAACAGGTGCTTGATACAGAGCCAGAAAGTCTCCTACACTTCCTGCCTCTCCTGATACGTTTTCCCCAAGGAGTTATATTTGCTGTGTATGTTTCTTTATACCTAGGGCAGTATCTTTGTGCAGAACAGTTTTGAACATTGTGAACACTGAAATATCTTGGTGTTGGTGCTGGAACCAAAAGCAGTGATCTGGACTGTAAATGAGGCATGGGAATTAACATCAGTTGGGGACTAAATGTTTTGTTAGGGCCTACATTCTCCTAATGGTCAGTATCACACGCTACCTGCTCCGGCTATTGCACCAGGGCATGTCCAAACCATTGTACAAAATCTGCAGCAGCTGCTTCCCACCCTGCTGCATTTTACAGCTACAGAGCCTACACAGGCAACTGCCTGACAAACTGCTGCATTTCAGGCTGGAGGGAAGAACTGGGTTATCCCTAAGGGCCGTGGAGCAGGTGGCAAGAGCAGGCTTAGAGCCAAGTACCCCAGCAACACCAAAAGGCAGCCTCCCCAGGTCTTCTGCCAACTCGCACGTACGCCAGCAATAACTTGCTAACTACATCAAATTTATAATATCCAGTCATCTCCTTCTCTTGTGTGCCATTAAATTAGCTGTATGTCAAACATCTTAAGGAAAATTATTTCAGACAACATACCATATTCTGTCATAATTTTATTATAGATATTCTAATGGTACACGCCTTTGAAAACGCTTTATAAGCAAAAATACACCACACAAAAAATCATCAATCACAAAAAAGCCCAGGTGGAACTGAAAACCAAGAAATCCTCTATTAATTGCAAGTAATATTTTCCAATCCAATAATTGTTTAGTTTAATATTATTTCAGAATTAAACCTGTGATACTGTCTAATCTGAACATTTTACAAAGGAAACATTTCCTTATCACTGGAATATTATCTACTTCTACTAGGATAAGAGAAAGCCATTCAACTAAAGGAAATTTCTCATACGTGGTAGATATGGCACCCTCTTCATTTCCACTAAGTACCAGAGTAGTACATATCTTGACTACTTTAAGACCTACTCTAATGGCCCCAGTCTTCAGATGACAGGCTCCTGGAGTAGCACACATCTAGAAGCAAATGACAGTGACAGACACACTTTCACTGAAGATGGGACACTTCTCACCAAGCACTTACTAGAGGGGAAAATGTGGAAGTGCAATGAAAGAGGAAACCACCATATGCATCGCTGTAGAGAATGGAGATTCCATTGACAGCAGCGCAATGAGCCACAGAGGCAGCTCTTGATTATCCCAGGCAGGTGTATGCCACAAAAATGCAAATCACAAGTGGCATCATGTAATAGTACTATTTATATATTATATATATAAATTATATTCACACACATACCTGCATATGTGTAAAAGACAATGAAACAACATGTGCACAACGTTTTTTCTCACTCCAGCATGAAACCTTTTCACGTTATTCTCCAGTATAGCTCTCCCAGCAGGTATCTGCTGTGTGGAAATATCATCAAATTCCTTGAGGTTTTAAATATATAATATAACTGTGCTTTTTAGGAATGCAAGGAAGGAGACTGGCATGCAGTAAAAAATATGCTTCTTGTTTTACACACCTCCTGCTGTGATAGATCATTACAAGGATATCAACAGTCTGAATTAGATATGGTGGTGCTGTGGTGGGGTTTTAAATGAAAAAATAAACCAGATTTTTCAACAGCTTTACTGTCTCTATTTTTGATCTTCACTGAAAGATATAACCTCACAGATTTTAATTAATTCACAAATAAAACGTAACTTAGAGGTTTTTTTCCAAACAGATGATCCCATTAATGTATAAACCCTTGAATATGTTTAGTATTCTATATATTAGATATGTATTACAAATTTTCAGAAAGATTTTAAAGGCCTTACTTATAGAGTGGGTTAAGCAAAACAAAGGTTTAGGAATTTCAGCTGGGAAAGCAGAAGTAGTGAAAAGTGTGAGGTTGGCAAAATATAAAACCAGTAACTTCTGACAGCAATTTAAGCTGGAGCACAATATATTTTCTAGTTGTTTGTTTGTTTGTGGGTTTTGCCTTTTTTTTTTTTTTCATCTCTCTGTTTGTCTCAAGTTTCCATAGAGCAGCATAATGAGGTGACTTTGTCCTGTTGAACAAGTCACCCCACCTCACGCAATGACAACACACAGAGGAATGAAGCCACTGAGGAAGACTACCTTTTAAGCCTCCAGGAAAGCTTATAGGGGAGTGGTCAGTACGAAAAGTTCATTAAGCTTTTGCAAAACACCCAAACATGAGTATTTTTCATTGCACATATTTGCATGTGCCTGTATCACTGTAAATAGCGGAATTTTTTAGGGCTTCTTGTTTAAGATGTACAATTGCTGCTCTAAAACAATAAACTGTTTTTTAATCAGAAATATTCTGTTTACGGGTAAGTGGAAAATTAGCAGATTCTGACCATTTTGGATGCTGAGAACAGGCTATGACATCTAAACTTTTTAAAGTACAAGCTTATATCTTGCCTGAAAGGCTAGAGTTATATCTTCAAATATTTAACCAAAACAACGGAGAGAAAAGTATCAGCGTATTTTTTCCCTTCAGTCAAAGACAAGAACAATTCTTGGGCCTTAGGCCTGAGTCATCCTAAAAATACCTCCTGCAAAACAGCTTCAGATGGCAGTCGGTTTTCTTCTTGCTTTCTCATAAATCGCACTCTCTCTTACCTTACTGCATTAGAAGACATTTGAAAAGTAATTTAGAAAATCACTTTGCATTGGTTTTAAGATGGACACAAAGAAAGATGTCACTTCAATTATTTTTTCTTGCATTGATCATCTAGATCAGGGACAGGAAAGAAAATCAAAGTGACAAAATATTCTTCAGCTGAGTACATTAATGCAATCAGCCTGTATGCACTGGCAGTAGTATGAAAACAATTGTCAGTGGGTTTTTATTTGGAGGGGAGAGGGCTGTGCACAGCTTAAGAAAAACATTGTTGAAAGTACAAAATGCTGCATTTTCCACCACTTCAGAGAGCAAGTGAAAAGAGGCTGAGTCCCTCCATGGAAATTTCCATCTTCAGACTATTGAAACCCACTAATGTACAAATAACAAAGTGCTTCACATTTCATTGGATGAGAAGTGTGCCTGAAATCATTTATTGTTAAATAAATTAAACAAACAAATTTAAAAAAATTCTCTGAGCACCAGAGGGGTGGTGCAGAGTGGCACATCTTACAAATCATAGAATGGTTTGGGTTGAAAAGAGCCCTTAGAGATCATTTAATTCCAGCCCCCCAGCCATGGGCAAGGACACTTTCCACTAGACCACTCAAAGCCCCATCCAGCCGGGCCTTGAACATCTCCAGGGCTCAGACTTGACTCTTGGAGGACCTGAGCCCAGCCCTACATCCCACTGGTGCCATTTCACTCCTCCCCTAGAGGGAAGGCCCATGCTCCAAGCAGCAGTACCCATGCAGTGCAGGCAGGGCAGCCACATGAAGCCAACTAACGACGCAAAGATGATGCAAGCTTGGAGCATTTCCCAGATGGCAGGTTCCCTTGGCACAGGAGGCAGTGTTTAATCCCAAGGCACCCTGCCTGCAGCTGTGGGTACCCACCTGGGACTGGGGAGCATGGAGAAGCGCCCACGCTCCACTGCAAGGGGGCTGTGATGCTTCTCTTTCCCTTTTGCTAGGAGGAGGAAAGGCTCTTTACAACCTGCTAAAACAAGAACGCTGTAGTCCTAATGTGTTTTGGTTAACTGAGATGAATCCCAAGACTTCCTTTAACCAGCTAATTAAGGGAAAAAAGAAAGAAAAAAACCCTAACCCAAAACCCCAGAGTCTTGTCTGTACAAGGAGCCCATTAGGTTAATTGGGAGGCAGTGCAGTGGGATGGTGCCTCTTGCTGTTCCTCAGGGAGCGCGGAGGCTCAGCAGGCCCCTGCATGTCCCCACACCGCAGGAGAGCCTCAAACCTGAAACCCAAACAGCCAAGCCAGGGTCCTGACTGCACCCTGGGCATGGCAGCACTGTCCCTCTGTGTTGAAGGAGGGGACCCTGCACCCAGGGGTGCAAGGGCTGGCAGACACAGGCAGCAAAGGATGCCTTTGATGCCCCCACCACCGCCCTCCTGCCACAAAGAGAACACCTTCAAAGCTGGCAGAGAGCAGGAAGAAGGCATTTCACAAAACCCACTGGACGAGACACTCTCCTCACTCAGATTTAAATCTACTTTTAATTAGAAACCACTGTTCTGTCCCCATACATTTCCTTTTTCCAGTTTAATGAGGAACCCTCAAGATTAAAAGGAAGAGATCAGATGAGGAAAGACAGTCTCTCCATCTTTGTAATTTCATACTGTGGGAACTTGACACTTTTTGGCATATGGTTTGTTTTGTGGTTTCTCCTTTCCAGTTGGGGCTTAGAGAATCACAGCACCATGGCTTAGTGAGCTACCAAACGCTGAGCCTGATTAACTGATAGCATGGATGTCCCCAGCCTATCAAAAATGCAAGATAAAATAGATTAAATCTCAAGTTTGTCCAGGACTACCAGGTCTGAAGACTGTTTGTATCGCTGTAAGAAAGGGGGTAAAAAAGATCTCTTAAAAATGATGTAAATTCAAAACTCTTAACAACTAGTAGAGTGACACAGCAGCAGTCATCTTATTAAGAACTATAAACTACTTTTTTAAACATCTAAAATGAGGCTTAAACAATTTAAAATGTTTTACTAGTTATTATAACCTTGACTAATGACCTGTTTGATCAGTTTTTCAGAAGAATGTGATGCATTTTTATTTTAATGTCAACTTTGAATGTTCATCATACTCCCTGCCATATATAATTATTTGCATTTAAAAATGAAGAACTCATGACAGATACTTTATATAACCCTGTTGAAAACAGAAAATGAAAATTCTCCTTTTATTATTCATCATTTTAAGGAAAAAAGAGGCTTGTATATTTGAAAATACAATCTGTAATCTACAGTTTAAATTTGTATCAGCAATGATCTGCTGTACTGTATATAAAATAAAACAGTCAATGCAAAGGCTGTATACAAATTAAATATATAATGGCTTCATCCTTGCCATCACATATATTACTCAAATATGGTAAGGGCTCCTGATAAGGCTGCTAAGGTGTATGTGCACAAATTACACAAGCACTTTACATATGAACCTAAACTCTGTCCCTGTGTCATTTATTTGTGATTGGGGAGCTTTCAATCTTGTGTTAGTTTGTTTGTTTATTTACAGGATTTAAATTTTTATTATGAGGCTTGTAAACTCATTAAAAACTGAGCACAGGAGGAGGTGGGGAGGAAGAGAATTTTTGGATGACTGTTGTCTTACAGAAGGATATAGCAAACAGTGAGGCACCTGTGGGGAGAGGCACAGTAGCTGCCAAGCATAAAATTTCAGAAGTGTAGGTGAAGTATCTTCAGCAATACCTCCTGCCTAGCACCTTCTCATCCTGCGTAAGCCAACACGCAAGGGTGGCACTTGCCAGGGCTACTTCCTTTTTCACTTGCCCCACAAAGCCAGGTGATCCTGCATCCTGTGTGTGCTTCTGAGAGCACCCAGCTGAGTCGCCAGAGATAATTCCTTTACGCATTGATAATTCCTTGACACATTGTCTCCCTCCGGTACCGAATTACAAACACAGGTACTGATTGCATCCCATTTGCAATGCTCCTAATTAGCCATCTAGCACAATAATTACCCCATTGCTATGCTGATCCTACGGCATTGTTCTGCCCCACTGCCAAATTTCAGCTGCCTACCTAGGACATGGTGATTATTATCACTAAAATCTGCATAATAATTACTTAACAGCCTCTAGGGTATTCACTGTTCCAGGCGTGGTTTTGGCTTTCTGGGTGTTTTTTCTATATCTAACCCAATATCAGTGTTGGAAGTTAAAATATTAAAGCCATGTGTTGCTCTAGCTCACCACCTTCTCCAAGCTGCAGCTAGGAGCACCTTCATACCTTCTGCACCGAGACAGGTTCCCCCCCTTGGCAGGTTTACTGGGCCATGATCTGTTGTCCCCAAACTGGAAAAAGGTGTGGTTTTCAATGACATATATATTTTTAATTCTAACACAGAAATTAAATAAATGCCAGTGAAATAATTGAAACTACTTTTAAAAAAATTTTAAAAAAGGCAACAAACCAAACTGACAGCTTTTCCACTCACTGGAAACATGTCAGCATAATATATATGTAGAGCCCAAAAGATTTCATTGAATTCGGTGTTTTCTCAAATACAGATCCTAAACCAAAGCAACAAACTGTGGAGCCAGCCACTCCCCAGCCAAATGGGAAAAAGTTTCCATGCATCTTTCTGGTACTCCAAAAGCACTTGTTTTCAGCTGCATGGCTGGTGAGGGAGGGCTTGCCCAACACATAAAGGCACAGAACTGGTTCAACAGGTAGAACAACACCAAGAGTTGGTGTTTCATCACCTGAGACAACAGCGTAGAGGCCTTCTGCAAGTTCTCTGAGAGGTCAAATTCTCTGTAGTTTCTTCTTTTATTCCTGGACTTCTTCAAACACTATTGAGTTTACAAAGCAGACATCAGGTAAGTAGATGCATCCAGCAAGAGGAACTTACCACACCAACAACACTGTTTAAGCAGAGATTAATTTTCTTAGGCTTAGCATATACCCTAAAAAGTATTTCTTTATTGAGATAAAGTGTCTACAGAAATGGTTTAAAATATGAGATCTTTAGTAAGACTTCGAATACTGAAGTTCTTATAATTACCTGATATTAAGATGGACAATAAACAGTACTGCTGGCTAAGGAAAAAGAAAGTTTTTGACGACTAACAGAGAACAAAAGCAAATCAAAAGCCCACAAGTCAAGCCAAAAGTCCAGTACAACATCTTGCTGCCAACAGCAGCAGACACCGTAAGTTGAGAGAAAAGCAGAAGAGCAAGCTGCAGATTCTGAAACCAAGTGAGCCCCAGGAGCTGTTCTTGAACTACATGGGTCCCATATATTATCCCTAACATTAGTTTCTCCAAGTATCATTTGAATCCATGGGAGCTTTTCATACTGAATCCATATAAGCTTTTCACATCTTTCTTCAAATTTCAAACGGCCTCATCTACTTAAGTCATTCCTTAAAGCTGTCCAATAGACTTATGACCTCTGCAGCTTTTGCAGTGCTAGTTTATCCTCTTTGGAGGTGGAAGTGAAGGGAAAGACAGAATCGATCCCACTGTTAGAGATGAAGGCACACCACAGATGCTACCATGACAGATGTTTTTCTGTACTACTACTGCCATAAATATTCCTAATGCTTTATTTGCTTTTTGACAGCTAACGAGTATACAGTTGACTATGCCACACAAATACATGACCCCCAGATCTCATGACCAAGTGTTAACAAGCAACTCAATTTAAATGAAAAGTTTGAATAATTTTCCCGTGGACATCACTTCACATTTATCTGCACTGAATTTCATTTGTCATTTTTGCAATTTGGTTGCACAGCAACCTAATGTCATTTTGAAATCCTCTGCAATTTCATTTGCATCTTCATCTTCACCTCCCTTGATAACTTCCATCAAATCAGCAACACTGTCACTTCACTATTCCTCCTCTTTTCCTGGATCACTCAAGTGAACGGGAATCGACAGTGGCACATTTCTATTAACTGAAAAACAGCAGGCAATGTTTGTCTGCTAAGGAGCAGGTATTGACTGCAAAATGTGTAAATATCAGCCTCTCAGTAAATTTACACACAAGAAATCTTTCTGCTGGGGTATGTTGGGGAAGTTCACTTGAGACTCTATGTCTTTAAAACCTTTCCCTGATTTGTTTATTTCCTTTCCCTTGTCTTTAAAACTCAGCCTGCCCAAATGCTGTCACCCTTTCATCATGTACAACCCAAAGTACAAAGTGCCTCTGGGTCACCACCTCCAGCCACCCTGCCCACTCCCTCCTCATCAGCTCCTGCCTGTGCTGGAGCATCTTCATGTAATACTGCAATAACTGGACCGACTCTAAAACACAGCTTAGGGCTTTTCCACATTGAAGGGCAGCTGCCTTTTTATGCTGTTAGGTAAATCCCCTTCCAACAGAGTTGCAAAATCATACCTTAAAATTCAAAATCACTCTTTTAGCATGACTAAACATTAAATGCAAAGTCAAAGTTTTTCATTAACTTGACTAAGCTATCTCATTTTTTTTGCTTACTTGTTTTTCCAAGAACTTAGTAAGTCTTAATGCCAGTCTAACATATGAACCATCATAATGGCATGAGTGAGTCTTAGTGCTAAAAAAACCCAAACAAACCCTCCTAAAACCCCACAATTCACTTGCTATACTAGACCTTGCTCTACAGACTTTGAAAGCTTATTTTTCATAGTAATTTTCTGGTTTTGCCCTTTTACATGCCAAATGAAATGTTACTAGCTGCAGCTTTAAAATTAAAAAAGATCAGAAACTGGATTCATAAAATGAAAAACATCTTTGTAAAGCTAGTCAATACAAGCTGATGTAGAACTATGTGTACATGAAACAGGAAACTTTAGCAAAGGCACAAAGATATGACGTTTTTCATGTTAACGGTGTACTGCAGCCACCAACAGGGGCTTAGCCACTTTAAGAGGCTTACAAACCAAACTACCCTAGGGAGTTCATGTTCTTTTCTCTGGGCAAATTAGAAACTGATGGTGACAAATATACATACTAAGCCAATACCTCATTTCGGTGACTAATTTTATTGTTTTCCTCTACCCGTTCCCATCCTCTTTCAAGACCTGAGTCAAAAACTAGATCTAGAGTATCCCAGCGAGCACTTGGGTCTTTTCCAACCGATGTGATGTTCCTGACAAAGACAGCAGGAATGAGGATAAACCATCTCTCCAGAAACTGATCATGCTCTGTCCGGGTTTAGGCAGACCCCAGGAAGAGCAAGTTAGTTGTGCAGTGATTGCCCTACATCATCCAAATTTTCCCAGACACACCCCAAGGAATGACTTGGGGAAGGAGAGGACCAATCAGCAGGCTTTCAGTGAGGAAATCTGGCATGCCAGGGAGATGTCTGGTACTGAAAGGACAGTTCACATTATTATGAAGGGATAACTTCTGGTCACAACCACATACCAGCCTGCTGAGGCTGTGCTCAGCTTTAAGCACCAACCTGGTTACCCTACAAACCACACAAGCCATTTTCAAGCTCCCCTCTGCTTCTCCTCTCCAAGATTTCTGCTTGGAGCAGGATTGTGCTGGGTCCCAAACTACTTGTTAAAACCTGTCTCCAGCACAGCCAGCTCTGTCTCTCTCCTCCTCCATGCCTGCTCCAGCTGGTCCTGGGAGCCAAGAGGGGAGGCTGGCCCCGGGGCCACCACGGCTACAGCCTTCCTGCTCCTGGTGCCACCCACAGGCACCCTGCCCACCCTGGCTCACCCATACGGACAGCACTGCCCTCATCCCTGACTACTGCAAGAAGTCAAAATTGCCCAGGTCATAGAAATCTAGTAAAAGGGAGCAGAGACAAAGAACTGAATTTATACAGAAAGGGAAGAGAACAGTGAAATCTTTAATCAACCCTTCAAAACACAGGCCCAACCAAAATTGTTTTTCTTTCTCTCTCCTCAAGGAGGGCTGGGAGGTTTTAAAATATTTGCCCTAGATGGTAATCAGTATCAAATCTGAAGGAAAAACCCTGAAATGCTGTTTCTCTCCTCCTCCAAAAAAGAAAATACATTCTCTCCCAGGAAATAAAAGAAAGGAGGCTGAAGTATCTGGCATTCTTTTTTTGATTATCTCCAAGATACCTTTGGATAAGAAATCAGCTCTTGAAAAAAATATCCTGGAATATTGACACTGCAAATTCAGCTCATGGACTTTTATACAAAAACCTCAAGTTATTACAAGTAGCTGAGAAGGTTTTGTTCAGTAAATAAAGCATAGAAAACAAATATGGCAGTATGCAGATAGTTAAGTATTATTAATATGCTATGAAGTGTTTTGAAAGATGAAAAGATTTTATAGATCGATTCACATTCACCTCATCCCACAACAAGTACAGTTCCTATTGCTATGGAACAGCAAACTACTATGAATTCTTTAAAAGAAAACTCAATAAGTAAAATATACACTAATCCAAAACCCAGCCCTCTGCCTTTCTTTTGCTAGGCTCAGTGGTGAAGTTTTCTTTCTGTACTTACAAGCTTAGGAAGATAATTAATGAGCTACTTTTTAAACACCTACAACATGATGGCACTCTGCAATGCGAACATCACCCAAGTGTTTTTTCTCTGTTTTATTTAGAATTCATGCTCAATTTTGTGCTGTCTGATTGAAGATGAGGGGGCGGTGAGGAACGTGGGGGAGAAAGCCACAGCAAGCTGCCACACACACCATTCTTATGCTGCATTTGGAAGTGAACAATTCAACCTGGAGGGAGCTTACTTAAGCAACCATGCACCAAAATGAGCATCCAAGGATTTCCAGCCCTCAAAGGAATTTATTTTTTGGTCTTTAACATACAGATTTTACATTAATCAACTCCATGCCACAACACAGTAGAAAGAATTACATCCAACTTTATTAACTAATCTACAGTAAGATTTTGTTTTGTTGAAACAATGACTTCTGGAAAATATGGTGGGTGGGAGAAGAGATTATCAGAAGGTGACACTTGACTAAATAAAAATGAAAGCCCAGTAGAATGTCCTGAAACTGCTTTTTTTGGTTTTGTTTTTAGTAAGTTTGTTTGGACATTTCCTTGGTAGCACTAAAATTAGTGATTTAAGAAACAGCTTCAAATTTCCTGAACTATTGAGATTTTAAAAGGGCATGTCCTCCATACCCCTATGTATACTCTAATTTGTTGATTTCAGTTTTAAATGTCATACCTATTTACAGAAATATCTCTTTTTTTTTTTTTTTTTACAGCTCAGCTAAAATAAATTCTTGCTTGAAGTTTTCATGATTCCTGGCAGGGAAAGGCTAACTGAGACAAAAATTTTGCATGGTTAATAGGAAGAAAAGTAACCTTGGAAACTTCACAGGCATGAAGGAGAGAAGGAGAACAGAGAACAAGACCAACTGGATGCCCTCTCTTGCTCTCTGATTTCTCTTCCCTGAGGAGGTTCACAGTCACTAGTAAACCACTAAGTCTCCCAGGCCTGAGCACCTGGAGTTGTGTTGAGGGAAAAGGCTTGGCCAACTTCTTACTAAAGCTTACACCTTGAACATTTCAACCAAGCTAAGAAATCATAGTGATGACTTGCCAAGGAATAAATGCTGCTTCCCTAAGACTTACCTTTCTCCACTTACATCTTCTCCAAATTGACTATGTTTATTATTACAAATCATCACACTAAACTGCTGTAATGACTGGATTTTCTAGCACAGAAGGAACAGGAGAAAGGCTGGGCTTGGTACTCCTTGGTCTCTCAGGTTTTTTCTCTTGCCAGCCCCTCCTTAACCAAGAATCACATCAGCAAGATCAATTTCCTCCCTTCTACTGCCACCAGATTCACCTGGTACAGGTATTTAGGGCTGTGAGTCATAGGCATCCACCAAATGCACAGAGCTGTTATTATCCATGTGAACTGCATCAGGTCAAAGGCTCCTGATGGCTCTGACTTGAGGGACACCACATTTTCTTCTCTTTCTTTATGGTTCTTAAAAATAGAAATAGTTTCCTCCATGTGGAAACTGATGAGAGAAGGAAAGGACACAGGAGAACAAAGGCAGCATAAAAGACAGTACAGGGAAAAAAAGAAGAAGGCATATAAAGGCATATAAAAAGTGGCTACACTGTAGAAATGATGCAGTGAAATGATTTGCTTATTTCACTTCCTTTTTCCTGAGAAAATGATAGATCAGTTCATATGTTGAGGAATCTACTTAGAAGAAATCACAGCAAGTAGGAAAATAATAAACATACCATTTCCTATTTCTTTTCCCTTTTACAAAACACTGTACAATATTCTCTCAGTGACTAAATTTAATTAAAATAAATAATCTTACAGCAGATGACCTGATGCTTACATATCTTTGGCAGTCTTTCTGTACAGCTTCTTATTTTCTATAGCTACAATTCATAAATACAAACTAAATAATTTCAGGTTAATCCTGAGACAACACTAACCAATTTCTTATAGACTGTCAAGTATTTGGCTCTTGGTTTCATGCTGAAGAATAAATTTTAAGCATGGAATACTTTCAGAGAAAGAAATAAAAGAATAAATCAACCAACCACATCCAGAAGTCAACAACACACCCCACACCCTTTCCGTTCACATCAATGTTACAGTTTAGGTGTTTAAATGCTTAAGTTTTAATTTAACCATTTTAGTAGTTACTTCCAACCATATTAAACTGAGACAGTTCTATTTTTAAGAACTTTCAGAAATTATGCTTTATTCAAATTGAATACTCAACCAGTATTCATTAACAATTCAAGCTAAGATTCAATAACAGAATCTGACCCTAATTACCAATTATTGATTAGATAAAATTTTCACACTCCTAGATCTTTAAGATTTTGGTAGCTCTAATTTCATTACCTCATGTGCTACAGTAAACAAAAGATTTGGAAATTATCGCTCCAATTTTAGCACAAAAGTAGGGACAAACCCAGTGTCACTCATTAAATACCCCTTGAAAAATTAGGATTTAAATATGGAAAAGCAAACATAATTTTAAAATTATTACCAGGATATAGTTCTGAGCATGCATGTAAGTTTAAGTTCCTGGCTTAATTCCCAGCTGAACTACAGGCTGTCATATGGCACCTTGCAAGTCACCTCCTTACAGGACAGCTGGAGCAATCTAACCCAACCAGCACATCAGCAGCCTAAATTTTGGACTATGGGAAAGTGTTTGTACCTGGAATGCTGTGTTACAACAAGAATGCTAAGGTAAAAAGCCACAATCAAAACACTGAAATACATAAAGAAGAAAAAGGTCAAATCCCTGCATCTTTTAAATTACTCATAACATTCAATTTATGACCTTTTGGTCTGTGGCACTGAAAAACTGACCTGCAGGTCTTGATGACTCTCTGAAAATAACCACTTAGCACATAAAGTTCACTCCTGAGCACTTTGCTGGTTTATTTTTTTAATTATTTGTGGGAAGGTCAGTCTTTGCAGATAAAATATTAGGCTGCTTCAGGAAAAACACAGACAATACAACTGTATCAGAAATAAAAAAAGTTCAAAGAGCAAAACAAATACTTACGAGCCTGCAGATGATTCCCAGTGAGAAGAGTCTAAAAGTTTACAGCAGTTTAATTTACAGAGAGGTGAGGAATATTTAAAATAAGGGTATCTTAAACAATACATGATACAGGGAAGGTCAAACTGAGCATTAGTGGAATAGAAGACAAAACAGAAGCTTTGTAACTCTTGCCTCTTATGCCAAGTTGTAGGTCTTAGGAGTTAAACTTCTCACCAATTTCGTGTTATCAATTTATCTCAGCTCCCATTTCCTCCCTGCTTTCAGGCATATATTTAAAATATATATGTTTGAGATTTAGCTTTCCCACTGCAAATGAATTCCTTGATCTATTCTGTTTGAAGCTGACAGCTTTTAAACACAATGACATATGAGTTCCTGGGTTTCTGTCCTGGAATACTGAAGCTGTGTGCTGGGGAATCTCACCACTTTCTTTACTAAGAAAAACACACCCTAGGTAAGGGCAAACAGATAACACTCTCGACGAAGATCAAATGTGACTTTCAGATCACCTCCAGCTACTAATTGCACTGCCTAAAGATTAAAAAATCCACAAAACAAAATACCACAGTCCACAGCTGGTTCTTGCAAAACTGCCCACTGAACTCCTTGCTATTCTCCCTCAGAAACATTTTGCAGGAGCCACTTTGAGACAGGATCCTGATGAATCACTCTGAATTTGTTTTAAAGAACTGAGGAAAGAGTTAAAAATAATTCTGGTTGCTTTAGAAACTGAAATCCTTTGTTTTGCTTGAGAAGAAATACCATTACATGCATGCAGTACCCTTTCAACTTGCCACTGTTCCAACAATAACTAAAGCTATTCTAAGAAACTACCACCCAAAAGGAGATCACCACAGAATTACAGTAAGTTTGCTGCTGCAAAGCTGGAGTGTACTTTCAACATTACCAAAAATGCTCAGCCAAGCCTAGCTGGGAGTGACCTCAGTGTAACCACCAAAACACGACAGTGACTGCTGCTCACTGACTCCATCATAACCACAGTGATCAAACAGCAAGAGGAGCGTTTCTATTTTCAACAGCAGCTTGCAGCTAAAGGTATTTTCAGCAAACTTGAAACTCAACCCAAATAACTAAGATGACATTTCTGCACAAGAAAATTAAAATACTGCTAAAATTTAATGATTAAAGTAAAACCAAGTGGTTTTACCATGCATTTTTATGGTTTCATCTCACACAAATTGAAAACTTTTAGATTGATGAATTCACATTCTCTTTTTTGCTGGTACAAACACTTCAGTTTTAGTCAGAAGCACATGTGATTACTGACCCTTCAGGATTTCATTTAAATAATACAGACTTCAAAACTGGTAAGCTGTTTCAAGTTGGTACCACTTTCTTTCAAACCATCTCAATTAATATAATTCAAGCATGGAAAGGAGCTTTTGGTTTTGTTTTTCACAAACCCGTTCCCAGGCCCATCCATGCTGAGTCATCTCCCACTCTCCCCTCCACCTGACAGCCACCCATGGCCCACAAGGACACAAACCTCCTGTTTTGACATCCATCCCTCCCCAAATGAACCTCAAAGGATCACTTCGAACCAACCCAGCAAAAAAAAATTAAAACAATGCTTTGAAACATACTGATGTTCCACTGATAGCTATGCTCATACAGTTTACGATGCTAAATGTGACAAAATATGTGACATGACTTCTAAGTCTTGATCTGTCTTAAGATTTTGGAGATTGTTCTGACTAAAATTAAAAACACTGACAGGCAAAACGAAGTTCAATATTTTGCAAACTAAGCTGCCATCTCTTCCTCTACATATGCCTATGAATGTACACATTTTTAAGAATGCATAATTAACTGTAAGAAAATAGTTCTCAGAAACCAGAAAGCTAAAGTATTTATATCAAAAGCTGAATCTTTCTCACTCTATCTGCACAAATAAACCCACTGAAGTTGCCAGCTTTGTCAAAGTGAGCAAGATTAGGTTCTAAACATAAATCAATTTAAGCAGTCAGAAACCTACAAGAAGTACTAAAATTGCTTTCAAATTCCTTGCAGATTTTTACAAAAGAAAAGTCACTGACATAGTCTCTGGAAACAAAGTTAGTATATTCTAAGACAGCATTGCTACCACGTTTCTAATAGGGACATTTAAAAACTGATTACAATGCTGGTATTTCTATACAGTATTGCAAGGTTGGTTTACGGATGGGGAGTGGGGAGGTGGTGGTGGTGAAAGGGAATACTGATCTTACAACTGCAATGCCATTTAAAATCCCAAGTAGCCATCCAAACTGGTCAGTCAATTTGCATTGTTGTGATTTGGTTTAATTTTGTTGGAGTTGTTTTGGGGGTTTTTTTTGTTGGTTGGTTTTGGTTTTGTTTGGGGTTTTTTTCTGGTTGCTCTTTTTTGCTTCCAAATTTTGCTATGTATTTATAACTACAGGAGTCAGTAAAGTGACTTGATTTGTGAGAGGCACTACAATCAGACAGATCTAAGATAAAAATAAAACTCATTATCTATAAGGTTGCTCTCAAAAGTCAACCATCACACTGGCATCACAAGAAATTAATTCATCAGTATATTTTTGACAAGCACAGTTTTTTTCTCCGAAAGGCCATTTTTCTAAATTAAGCTAAGTATTAAATATCTTTGCTGTTCTGTCACACATCTCAAACTTAACTCCTGAAATGTTTTCTCAGTAAAATCAAATTACATTCGAAATAAACATATGAAATAAAGTTTCACATGCATTTAAATTTGACAATTGTACCGTAAGCAATGCAAGCAAACAGTAAGGCCTGTTTGTACATTTTATAAACTACATTAATGGAAAATGTGCTTACTTGGTAAATATAGTATAGTCTAGTTTTGCCCAGAAAGTGTCCTTGTTTTAGAACTCCCCTAAATGCACACTGTTAAGCATGAGAGGTAGACCTGGAAATCACTGCTGTTCACACCACAGTCTGCTAGTGAAGGATTAGGACCATACTTACTGAGCATGTTGCCAAAATCATAAAATAGTTTGTGTTGGAAGGGACCTTCAAAGGGCATCTAATCCAATCCCCTGCAATGGAGGAGGGACATCTTAACAAGATCAGCTTGCTCAGAGCGCCATCCAGATCTTGACTGTTTCTAGGATGGGGCATCTAACATGTCTATGGGTAACCTGTTCCAGTGTCTCACCACCCTCACAGTAAAGAATTTCTTCTTTATATCTAATCTAAATCCACCCTTCTTTCGGTTCAGAGTCATTACCCTTTGTGCTATCATTAATGCCCCTGTATAAAATCCCTCCCCATCTGTGTGGGCTTTCCTTACTGAACCAGGGAACCCAGAATGATATCTTGCACACTGTTCCCTGCTGCATGCCATCTCTACATCCTCCCATATCTTTCCCCTCTCTCATCAAACAGCGCTGGAATGGAATCCACCACAGCTGCTGCCCAGGACTTTGCTTCTGACTCCTACCCTGCCTCCAGAAGGTGCTTTGCTGGACTCTTTCAAACCAGCGGGGGCGAAGTCTGGTGATGAACTATGGAAAATACTCACCTCTCCCCTTCCGCGTTAGGAAAGGAAACCTACCCGCAACACCGACAAGAAAAAGCAGCTCCACAGGATAAAAAACGGGAATCCTCTGGTGCCAAGCACGCATGCCAAAGACAACTTCTCTGTGAATAAATACAGCACAAAGAACAAAGGTTCTCCTCCCCTTCTGCACCTACTGGAGTTCCTCTGCGATGAGTGGATTTTCTGCAGCGCCTGCCTTCCTGGCAGGCGAGGGTTACAGGAGTGTCTTCACTTATGTAAGTGCGTTTCTTGAGTACACAATTACCCAACACACCCAAGGCACTCCAAGGT
>VWZU01007248.1:0-31741 GCA_013397095.1 Sterrhoptilus dennistouni | reverse complement strand
AAAAAAAAAAAAAAAAAAAAAAATGTAGTTTAGGAAATGTTATGATAGGAATTAAGATGGGGACTTCAAAAAAGCAGCCAAACAGCTTCTGACAAGTGAATATGGATGTAAAAGCGTTCTGAGAAACTTAAGTATCAACACTCAGGAAGAAATTACTGAAAATTACCGTAAGAAGGGTGTGAAATGCCAAAGGCTGCTGATTATTTGAAGAAGAAGAAATCAAGTAAGGACAGGGATGCTTACATAGTCAATGGAATAGTTTAAAATCCTATTTCCTGTTCTTATGTAGATATTCCTGTTAACATATATTGTTTTGAAAAGATTCGTAAGACATTTATATATAAAATACAGACTTGAAAGCAGAATTTATCCCTCTGCACAGTGTTCTCTTGTAGCTATAGGACTGTCTACTTCAAAAGGAACTACTACAAAGGAATCACTGTTAACTTTCAACTTCACTTTCTGCATCAAAATATTTCATGTGCCAATCAAAAAAAAAAAAAAAAAATCACAATTCAGCCATATTTGGGAGCTCATGTTGGGTTCTTCTACAAAAAAAAGCCAGGAAAAGTTCGTGGCTTACTCGCTAGGGTGACCCCAAAACTTGCCTCATTGCACCCAGCTCCACCCACGGCTCAAACCTTACTGTACCTTTATGAAAACCAACGGACATAGATCCTGCCTTCCTGAGAGCAGAGATTTGATTTCACTTTGCATCCACTGCTCCTTCCTTTGAGCTCTCTAGGTGCATGCCAGCTCTTAGTTCCTGTTCTTTCTACCCTTCCTTAAATTTCAACTGAGGGACTTAAGCAAAAGCTATCTATTTTAAACTGGTGGTGTAGAAACCTTTCCAGAGCAATAAAAAGGTCAGACAGAATTTTCTCTGTAGGTAGCAGATAGGCACAGCTTCTTTTTGACTATTCATTTTAATTCTGCCATGGTTTTGTTGTAGTATTAATTATGTAGGAGAGCGCCCACAGCTTTGTATAAACATCTTTTTGAATTATTTAGAACAAAATAACACGGAAACAGTAGTTACTCAGCATTTCTGCAAACTGTGCAACTTAAATTTTAGCACTGATCACAGAATATGCTAAACAACAAATAATGTAATCACCAATGTGTGGGCCTTGAAAGATGAAGCACAGGTCAATTCTACAAGTGATTGTCCCATTTATAGCAGTACACATGCTCAAGGACAGAAGCAAAGTAGGATTATTAAGTGCACTGCTTTGTGGATTCAGGTGGCTAGCTACTTAAAAGCACAAAACAAAGCCAAAAAGTAACCCCAATCCCCTAACCCAGACCAGATCATGAGTGGAAGATACAGTAAATTGAACAATATATTTCAATTCAACTTTTGCCATCCTGGTTCAAAGTAGTCCAAGCTGAAAGACCTAAAGGGATGTAAAGTTCCCAGAGTCCCGTATTATTTCAACCCAGTCATTGGCCAAGTCAGTAATAACTGGATCAGAAATTATAAAATAATATGGCTGATATTTGACAACATGGTTTTGCAGCCACCATGGAGCACCATTCCCTCCTGGCTCCCAAATCCACCCCAGCCTCTGGTCCTTGCACAGTTCTGTGAAACCATCCCCTTTCCTGCTGAGGATGGAAGCAGCGTGGGGTAGCAGGTTTTAGAGAGTTCCCTTCAGGCTAATGAGGAAATGTCGAAACGAATCAGGGTGCAGTCATAGCTGTGTGACTCTCCGAAAGAAAGCATTTAGAAACAGATTCATAAACAAGGGGATTGCGGCTGTCAGTAGGGGCTTAAGACCCATAATCGGGATCAGGCAACACAACGCGAAGCACGGCATTCGCCGCAGCAATTACTGCACTTCTGTCCTGTTTCCAGCAACTTCTGCTGACTCAGGAGCACAGATTGCTGACATCCCTCCCAGGAGTGCCTCTCACACACTCCTTTACACACACATACAGTGTGAATGTGGAAAGGACTATGAAAGAATAAGTATGAAAGAACTTCAAAAAAAAGGAAGTTCTGTGCTCTAACCACGTCTCTTTTTTAAAAATACTCTCATTAAGTGCTACACTGAATGAAAGCAGCTGAACAAACAATCTTGGGATTATGGAAAAAATACAGTGCTGAAATTTTGCAGGATTTTAGCCCACTACAAAAACCCACGGTTTTTTTGTTCAATCTGCAAGACAAATTGTTTCAATGAGTGAGGATTTCCCCTCTTTTCAGAAAGAAAGAACTCACTGTGCATGTGTAGAACACTCTAAATAACCAAAACCTTCATGGGACTTGCTCTGCATAGGTCTCCACTCCACACACTGCAAGGCAACACTGCTCTTCCATATGTGGTGTAAAAAGATCACACAAAAATCTAAAGTACCACTTCTTGAAACATAAAAAATTACTACTGTTACAAGAAAATGTATACACACAAACCCAACTGAATTTATCTAATACAAAAAATCACTTGAGCTGATTTTTTTTTCCACAAGGAAGATGAAAAGGTAACACAGAAAAGCAGCTTGGGCTGCAAACTGACAGACTTCATCAGGCACCAGAGCAAACAGGCAAATGTTAGTGTTAATACCATTAAGAACACTGTCTTGCATATACAAGCAAAACATTTCTTTGGCAATCTTCTAGCCTCAAACACTTTATAACCTTGATACCCCAAACTGAACTTCAGCACATTTTATGCCAAAATCCCTTTGGCATCTGCTTTAGTAACTGTTGAAAAAATATGCCATGTTTTGTCCTTTTTTTTTCAGTGAAATGTTCACTCAGGTATTTAATCAGGTAGTTTTCCTCTAAGCCATTGTTACCCCTTTTTCTATTTCACTATGCCAGGCCAGCCTCACAACCAGGTTTCTATCTTTCATCAACCACCCAACCTGCACTCTCTCAGTTAGGCAGGAGTTCTGTGGAAGAGAACTAGACGTTGCAGCACACAATAAGCGAGATTAGCATCAATAATATCACACTTTTGCAAAGAAGCAAATGTTGTGCTGAAACAGACAGCAAGAGAGGTCTGTGAAGAAAGCCTTCTGCTGTACTCACCATTACTAGATATCAATAGGAACATTTTGGTCAAGTTTCACTGCTGCTCTTCCTGAGATACATGGACAAGTTGGAAGATATTCAGAGAAGAGTAGAAAGGATAAATTAAGTATCTAAACAAAAGGAAACTGAAGGCAGAGAAGGTAAAAGTCTTCAATTGTTCAGAAGGAAGATGAAAAGAGGAAATGAATGTATTTTCAAATTTAGAGGAAATATTTTACCAAGACAGTGAGAAAAAGCTTTCTGACAGAAAGAAAAGCACATGAATAGATTTTATAAATATGTATGTTTACATATATGGTTTTTTATATATATATATACACATACACACATCATATATGATACAAATTGTATCTTTTTATTAGGATGAGAACATGTATCTATATGTTCTGTAGAGAGATGCTGGTTGCTGTCAGAAATGACCTTGCCTACTCTGTCTTAGGATAAGCAAGTTAGATCATTCCTTGGGCACACAGTTCAGCCCTGCACAGTTCAGCACATGCATAACTAAGTTTCAACAACTTGTTTTGGAGTCACATCTCATGCAAAGAAACTGTTAACTACAGCAGCTTTTAACAAACAATTTATCAGAACCATTACTGGTCAGACACTTATGTGGTACAGCCAGGACCAAGGGTGCTTATCTGGGAAGTGTATTTCTCTCACCTGCACATGCATTAGGATTGTTGGAATATTGGGGTTTGTTTCTCTGTTTATATATACATATATATCAAACATGCACATATGTTCTCTGAACTTCAAGGAAAATAAAGTTTATTTCATACTTCTATTCATCCTCCTTTTTTTCTGAAGAAGCCAAAGCCTCATGCAAGGGCATGGCAGATCTGACTTCACTGACAGGGTACCCACAGCTGGCCTGAGTGAGGTTTGTGTGGGCCACAGATGTCATGCTGCACTCATTTGGAAAGTACCCAGCAGCCGCTCCTCAACTCATTTTGAAATCACAGAATGGTTGGGATTGGAAGGGACTAGTCCAAAACCCTTGCTACAGCAGGTTCACCTATAGCAAATGAGAAAGGTCACTTCTTGGTTTGTATAAAGTTCATCAGAAAACCACTGTTTCCCACAGCAGTTAACAAAAAAAAGAAACTTAGATGGTCATGCATGTGCAAGGCTGTTTTCTTAAACACTTCATGGACTAAACCCTGGAAGAAGGGTTGATATTCTACAACAGCTGCTTTACCAAAACTAGGTAACCAATATGGAAGTTACCTCCTTCTTCCTTAATACCAAGTACAGTAGAATCAGCTAACTATTTGGAAATTAAAGACCAAAGTCCAGTTCGTATCAGAGAAAGTGCTGCCCATTTAAAAGCTTCTACTGGTTTCACCAGAACTTACAAACTTACTGTATTTATATAAGCATCTGAAAGGTAATTTGAAAAAAAATGGGCTTTAAATTCTGTTTTTGAAGACCACTGTGCTGGTTACACAACATGTTATAACCAAGTTTCTTTTTCTACTTGGAGCATTAGACAGTTATAAAAGGCTCTAATGACATCATAAACCTTGCCAGTGTTTGATAATTTCTTAAGGGATTTGATAGAGGAAGCAGAAAGTTACAGAAATCTCAGTTTTACTTCTTAGGTTCCTAACCTTCTCAGCAGAGCAGTCATGTGGAAGAAACTAATGTGAGTCACCAGATGAAAGAAGGCAAGTAAATACACTTTAAGTTACTTTTAAATTTAAAAAAAAAAAATCTAATAGAATAAGGAAGCTTCAGGAAGCTCTGGCTGAAGACTGAGCATCCAAGGTTAAGAACACTACTAAGCTTTAGTGTTTTGTAATAAAACCTCTAATTTCATGCTGTGTTCAAGCTAGCAGCTATTACCTGAATGAACTTCCAAATTCAGTGCTACCTGGATTGGGTGGCAAGGGATCCATGCACCTGTGGCAATCTGCTGTTGAAAAATGCACAGAAATCTGCTCTATCCCAGCCATGGGTTGTTCCCCACCTGCCCCCAAGTTCACCCCTCAGCTGGGGGTGATGCAAGGAGGGGTTTTCCCCACTCACCACAGTCCTTCCCCCAGCCTCTCCAGCATCACGTATATCCCGTCACTTGCGCACAAGACACATCATAGACAGCTTGAAAATTCTGCATGGCCTCTTTTCTTTTAGGAACAACAGACACACTGTTTGCTACAGAATGACTTAAACAGTACTGCCAGACACTGCTGGCTTTACTTCCTTAGGATGTAAAGGATGATTCCTTCCCTAGGTGCTAAGAAGGACAAAGCTATTACTCATGTAATGACAATAACTAGTTGTTTCTGCCATATAGCATGTCCTGCCCTACCAGGGAAAACTTAAATGTCTACAGAAGAACCAAGTTCTGCCCCCAGAGTTACAGTAACTTAACTCCAGTGGGAAGAAGTGTGCCCAAGAAAAACTCAGAAGGGGCTTTTTCCCTTTAACTTTTCTCATACATGAAATATATGCATGTACAGCAATATCCCTGGTCTAGTCGTTCTGGTATTTGTTTTCCATTAAGCAGTATGAAACTTGCTTTAGGAAATATGTTTTGTGGGTTGTCATCCATAGCTTGTTAACCACTATATTCATTTAGGGACTACACATATGCTTTTTCAAATATAGACATAAGGGGAAGCAAAAATCATGCCAGAGAGCATTGGTTAGTTCCCAGGAAAGACAGCATCTAGAATTTGGCAGCCTTTAGACATGAGAAAAGTACAAACACACACAGATGCAAAATTTTAAGTCATTTGTGTGGACCATTTTTTCTATCTTGGTGATCCCAACTTCTACAGTTATTTGTAGCTTAAACTGGTCTTATTTCTAAACGCAAAATACATACCATAATTTCCTCCTGTTGTATTGTACTAGAAAATGGCATTTGCAAAACACTTTCCCACAATTAAGATTCCTTCCAGAAATTTATTTTTGCTGGACATTTGATGTAAATACTGTTGTAATTTACTATGTTGCTACCAAACCTCTTGCAGAAGGACAGTAGGGTAGTTAAACAGAAAGTAATGCATTTTCACTGGCTCACTAATGAAGTAGAGAAAGAAAGTGGTCACACCAGATCACCAGAACACACTGAGACCTGGTCACTACCACCCAGCAGTAAGTGGCACAGCGATCCCCAAGGTCAGGCTGAAATTATTTAAATTACCTTCACACATGAAGCAACAGAAGTCTTGGATCCTCCCAGAAGCCACAGTCAGCAAAGCCTTCTGCACTTCATGAAGCCTGGCTCCCTGCTTTGACAGGGATCAGACTCTCTACATGGCACCTGGCTTAGGTGCAAGCCCAGAAAAAGTCCCTGGTCCCCAGCACTGGTGTCCGTGGGCAGCAGCTACCATCACTGAGCAAGGAATCTGTTCCTCACATTCATGTACAGCAAGTAATAACCTCTACAAAACCACTGTGCTAGCAATGAGGCTCACTAATTAGGAAAAACACACCCATTCCAAGCCGTCTGTTTGGCTGTTTTGTTATTGCCAAGATGAAAGAATCTTATCTTAACCTTACAGCATTTTTCTTTTAAACAAAAAGATACTGTTGGTTCTGTTAAATAAGCCTAAACAAAAGAAACAAAAGCAACATAAAAAACCAAACAACCAAAGAACACCCTCAAAAAGCCTCCAAATTCCCACCATCAGCCGAAGTATCTGCCTAAGTGCAGATAACAAGAGGAAGCTCATGTCAAACATCCCCTGCAAACACTCTGTCCAGAGGGCTGTTCCCCCTGCAGTACTCATTTCCAGCCTGACCTAGGAGGTGTCTGGCTCCCTTCCTCGAACATCACGGGGCTGGAGAGACAGGCACTGAAGTGAGCCTGAAGCCAGAGCCTCCCCTCAACCACAACCTCTCACTGTGAGGAAGAGATGGCCATCACTTAACTTGGTGGTCATCCATGCACTGCCCTCTCTTTTTTTTTCTCAGGGAATGGCCCTGTGCCCACTTTGGCCACTTGGTAAGAGATGATGTTTAAAGACAAGTCTGGGTGCTGGAACATAACACTGTTGAGGGCACAGGTTTGGTAACCATCACCAAAGGTAAATTTATTCTCTGCTGATATATCCACTTCTTAACGCTTGTTTTCTGCGGTGGCTCTAAGCAGTGAACTCTAAATTTTAACAGGGCTTCTGCAAGTGTGGTTGAGCCTAAGGTATTTAATACATTGCAATTGCAACAGGTATCAGTAGAAAGAATATATTTTTATCACCATTTAAGAAGAAAAAGCTATTTTATATTGACATTAAAAGGAGGTCTTTTTGGGTTACAAGAAAGAAACAAGCAAAACCTTCAATTATGTTCAATGTTTTAAATTCAAAATTAGGAGTTTATTCTGCAAACTGTGATTGCACTGTGAAAGGGGAATAAAACCATTCTGTGTAGTTCCTTGAGGTTTAAGACAGTAATTAAATACTGCATGTTTATAATACTTTATTTGCCTCAGCTCCTGAAAAATATTTAGACACATAGGGGGCCCATCCAAAATTTTCATCTAGTTTACTTGAAAACTATTTAAAGGAAATATTAACTGATATATACATTGCTGAATCCCTCTGCCAATACTTGCTGATTATCCCAGCAGTTTTCCCTGCTACTGCTGTATGAAAGAAACAGCCAACTAATTCATTAACCAGGAGGTGCTGATTACATACGTATTGTTATCAAAAGCACAAACTACACTTTTTCCCCTTCTCTCAGTTACAGTAATTTTAGGTGCTTGCAAAACACACAGAGAGAAACATTCAGTCTGAAACCCAATACTTAGATAATACTTGGGCATTGCCTCCTTAGGAACCCAAATAAGACACAGAGAGCATTTGTGCACTCAAAGCCTAGCTAAGCACAGCTAGGAGCTATTCTCAATTAAGTATTCAATTTTAAAAAATAGGTAAATTTGAACACACAGAGCACTTGGGTTTGTTCCAGAACTGGAACATTCCCTAACTTCACATTTATACATCCTTTAAATTCAATTTAATTTCAAATGCAAAAAACAAACAAACAAACAAACAAAACAAAACAAAACAAAAGTTTTATATTTTTTTTGGCATGGCCCAACTACATAAGATGTGGTTATACATGTAAGGAATGGATGCTGCCTTCTAATAAAATGATTCAGCTGGTTATTTTCAATTTTACAGTCAAGTGAAAGAAGGCCCCAAAACCATGAAAAATTACCTAGAATTTTTATCAGTACTTCCTACCTATATATATTTAGGAATACCAAAATCTGTAGTTATAATCGACTCTCCAATTATTTTCAGTAATTCATCACTATGATGACCAGAACCCCCAAAAATTACTAACTGTAGAACAGGCCTCAGCATCTGAAGACTATTTAGAAGTATCACCCCGCAAGCCCAAGTCTGTCACTGATTTAATACATCAGGTTTGGTCCCCAAGTAAAAGTAATAATTAATTTTAATGTCATACATAATCACAATAAAGTGTTACTGTTCTAGAAGACAAAGTGCTACACAATTCAATAAAGTGCTTCTAGTGCATGATGTAAGTGAATTAATATAAGGTAAAAGACAGGAATTTTAAGGATGCTCTTCAGCATCAAGACCTGTTCCCAAATAAAATTTAAGGATATGACAGGATCAGCATCTTGGTCGCCACATAACTGAAGACAAACAGGGAAAAAGGAGCTTTAAAAAAACACAACAGAAACATTATTGGAAATTTTCTTTCTTTAATTCTAGGAAAGATTTCCCCTTAGAAAGGGACATTATAAAGGTAAAAGACACCTATGCAGAGCTAGATTCTCAGATTTTGTAGCTATAAAACACCCTTGGCCAAAATCGTAGAGAAATAGATTGAATAGAATATAGAGCAACATTCTCTGTGCAACTCAGTTTATGCTTTACATTTTTGGTTTGTGCTAACTCAGTAATGAAGGATTTAAACCACCACCTGGCTGAAACAAAACTAGTTTTTGCCTTAAGTTTCTCCAGTATATCTGGTCACTTTGCAAGGTCACACTGAGGAGTAGTGCTATCAAATGCCAGGAAAAGTAAGACTTTTTGCCAATGAGGCAATGTCCAGTGCCTCCCTGGCACAGGGAAGACAAAACAAAGGCAAAGACAATCCCTGACTCTGAGAAACATCTGATTTCACTTATTTAGCCCTCCAAAACACTGGGATCCATCACTTTAATTGAAGTAAATTTTATACAGCATCTAACTTCATCAGATAATATTTGGGATGGCAAGGCAGTATTCTCACCATCGCCAACTTCTGATGTATTTCAGCAGCTTTTTTCCTTCTTTCCATGATAAGCCAAAACATTCTACTTAATAATATTATTTTGCATCATCTTGGGCAGAATACTAACTACAAAAGGCAGGTCGATTTACCTTCAGGAAGCCCAATAGCTAATGGCAGTAACTTTTCAGAGCTCAATGACAAAAACTTATGTGTTTTATAGTTCCTACAGCCCTGTATCACCCTTACAGCATGAAGTTGGTAACTCATGCAGTATTTTTAGAAAAAGCTTTCCCTTACCAGTCTGGTCACAGAATCACATGGATTGGCATTAGGTTCATAAAGGGTAAAACTGAGTATTTTTTGTGCAAGAAAGATGTCTAGTGCAGCAGCTCAATACTGCTTCTAGCACTTGTCATGTGATGGTTGCTGAGGGAATGGGCTGCAATACTTCAATTCAATGAGCTTCTGAAGGCATGCCCCAGCCCCTGACTGCAATAAGGTACCTTTATTCCCTGCTCAATATCTCGCACAACAGCTGGATATCCATGCCCAATATTATTCTGTGCAGCGTCCTGAGTTATACCACAAATGGCTTACGTAACACAGCTAAACCAAACTGCCCTGATGGCAGCGATGAATGGGGACTCTGTTGTTGCAGCCCTTGCCAAGCGCGTGCATCACTCTCGGTTCCGCTAGCGCCGAGTGGGGACAAAGGCTATATTCTCTCCTTTATGGCAGCACAGCACAGTGATGATGCTGTAAATTAAAGAAAGCACAACATGCTGACAACAGACTCATTACTACCTTCTTACTCTCAGCTCCAATACATAAATATAGCATAGAGTTCTTCACATTGTGCTGAAAAAAATGGGAAAGGGGAACAGTGTGGGACAGCTTTTGCACAGCTCAAGAACATAGATCCCACTTCCTCCATCTGGATCCAATTTTGTTGGGTGTTTTTTGCACCAACCATCTATCCTCATTCTTACCTTTTCTTCTACATATTTTCGGAGCATATCAGTAATTTAAAAAACAATCTTCTCTGGAACAGGAAAATCTATACTCCTATGAGAATCTCCACCACAGCCTCTTGTAATGTCATATCTCTCTCCAATATCTTTACTTCAGGCAAATAGAAAAAAAAAAGTTTGAGGAAACATCTAAGAAAGTTTCTTTCATAACTAGATGTAGACATTTCCCATAGAAGTATGTAAATTACAGTTCTGATTCCTCCATAACCCCTTGTACTACCCCAGTTCCCTGTCCACTTCTCCTTTCCCCCACATATATATATATATGACCTGGGCTGTATGGCTGCTGGGTGTGGGCTCAGTATCATCAGGATATTGAAGCTAACCTAAATGGAGACTTCAGCAAATGAATATCTAATAATAAAGCTGCTTGCAGAAAACTGTGGGAATTTCAGAGAATATTACAAGCTTAGAAGGATTAAGTATGCACACAGAAAAACCAGACTCAATTCTGATGTCCCAAGAGAAAACACTTCTGTATCAATACTGCGCTTGCCTTACAAACAAGGAAATGCCCATCAGCATCCTTACTACCTCAAACATAAAAAAAACTCCACAAAAAACCAAAACAAAACCGAAAGTACAACCGTTTGGCTATTTTCAGGAAGTTCTATCAGAATACACCCAGTACCATTAACAACTACAGTGATCAAAGACTAAAGGGTACCTGACCATGCCCAACACAGCCACCAGCGCCTCTGGCTAAACAGCCCCACTAACGCCCAGCC
This sequence comes from Sterrhoptilus dennistouni, assembly GCA_013397095.1. Classification (NCBI taxonomy): domain Eukaryota; kingdom Metazoa; phylum Chordata; class Aves; order Passeriformes; family Zosteropidae; genus Sterrhoptilus; species Sterrhoptilus dennistouni. The sequence goes on along the minus strand of VWZU01007248.1, from coordinate 20,732 downwards.
TAGACAAGTCACTGGTTTAAAAAAAATCCCCAAAAAACCTGGAAGTGTTCACAATATGACATTTCATGGAGATGACTACATAACAATTCCCATAATGTTTAGAAACTAGATTCAAAATTGGAGAAACAGTGAACATAATCCTACTGCCAGGAATAAAAACAAAACAAAACATAAAACCCCTGCAAGTTCTCAGGTTAACAGTGCCCTGAAACAAATCCCTCTCTGTACATTTGGCATATATTCTCATGCAAACAGAAATACAAATTAAAACAGTCACTAAGAGGAAACATGTTTTCCTTTTTCTGTGTTTCCAAAGGAAGCAGAGAATTTGGTGTAAATGTTACCCTTTTCTCAAAGGTGGATTTCTACAGAAGTTAAGGCAAGCAAAAAGTCACTATGTGAAAGCTTCACAACACAGAAGAAACAAGCAGTCCATCTGAATCTATGACAATAATTAAAATACTCTGCAAAAAAGCCCCTGAAAATAAGCTTAGGAAGAGTTCAACCATTATTAACAGCTTAGACTTTAAATACACAGAGTGAAAAATACAGCTACTCATGAGCACATGTTGGGCCAAAACAGCTGCTGGTGGAAGTAGTGCCCAATGGTAGTTTTAAACTGGATTTGTTGGAGTGGAAATTACAGTCCTGAGTGAACTCTATGACACAGCGACTGACTTGAGTGCCAAAGGCCAGTGCTGACAGGTCTACAAGGATCTTTTGTTCACTTTCAGGGGTGAAACTGTATCAACTTACAAAAATCAAGATAAAAACTTCACATGGGCTGCTGACCTCTCCCACATTGCTTCCAACTACATATTATGCTTTAAACCATTCTTACAGTGATACTGGTGAAACGAATCCAGTGACAGCCTGACCCTAATCAACTTCTTTGCCAAATAAATGAGTAAATGGTCCCTGTGAGTAAACCCTGAGCAACAAGAAAACCTGTACCTGCTGGATGCAGTCACAACAGACAGGTTCCCTATGCCACTCACCTGCTTCTGCAGGGATTTAATTGACATGAAACTCCACAATCACTGAACCAGGATTTTCAACAAAGGGACATACAGTATAGCAGAAGCAGAAAAAAGAAAAATCAAGGGTTTTGATGTTGCACAAACATGCCTATTTACCTACTGGATCTGAGCACTGAGAAATACCCAGACTCGTAAGCTTAGTAACTTCCACGCGGAACTTAACATTTCAAATTAGGAACCACTCAAAAATATGCCACGTTTAAACACTCCAAAACCAAAGCATTTTGGGTTCCCTTATACAAGATTTTCTACTATTTTAGAAGACACATTTCCTGACCTGTAAAGTTCCTCTATTCCCTTTGACTTTTCCCTTTTGAATTTCCCTTTTACTTACTGAGAATGTTTTTAGGTGGGTTTTTTTTGGGGGGGGTTCCTTTTAAAAGACTTATTTATTGAAACACTTCTTTAGAAAAGGGCAACACTGATACAAAATTATTTCTTTAAATCAAGTCACACATTTCAATACCATGTAATTACCTTGATAAGAACTCCAGCAACTTCTGTTTACATGCCTTAACTTGCTCCTTTGCATTCTGTCAGATATTTTGAAGTGGTTAACTGGAAGTTACAGTATCCTCTCTGGTACACAAAAAGAGCCTTCATCCTGCACCCACAGTCATTTTGTGTCATTAATTTGCTGCATGATTCAAGCACATCTGTATTTCTGGTAAGCGCTTATGACCACTAATAAAAACTATATATAACCTAACTCAGTTTGGACTCCTGCATTCATTTGGGAAACTGTCAGCAGAAGCTCTCCCCTTGGTTGTAGCTGTATTATTCAACATGCAGTGTGCAGGAATTGTTTGTGGAAACATTTGGTATTTTTAGGCCTGGCCTCTCAATGGGAATTCCACACTGAAAATAAAGGTATCATTTATACATTCAAACTCCTTATTGAATCCTCTGTTACAAATTTACATAAAGGGGCTGGAGGGTGAATTGCTCAGTTATAAGCTGGAATTTACAAATGTTTTTAAGCACCTGCTGAAAATAACTATGAATTATGCTCTTGACATGAGCACATGCTTCTCATCTACTGCAGAGAAAAAGACTCAGCCCGATACAGGACAGGAGTACGTGTAAAATGAATCAATATTGAATGAAAACCCACAAATCTGCTTTTCTGATTTCCAGTTCTTGTCTTAGTTGCTCAAATGTGTTCTTGTAATCTAATTTTTAAGGTAAGATACTCTCTCTCTAATTTTTACTGAGAAAAAGGAAAAGAAAAACAAATAAAATAATGTCTAAAAATATTTCCATGGGCATTAATCATGAAAAGAAAAGGATAATCAGGAAGAAGCAAGGATGACTCAGCTGGAATACTGGAATACTTACCCCCATCCTTCTCTCAGCTGCATGCTCCAACATTAGTGTCAGATAAGGACACTTATGGACAAAGCTTTTCTTTGAAAATATATTTATCCACTTAACTGCAAACTACTTTTTTTGGTGACTGTATGGAGGATTTTGACACTGAGCCTGGAAGCATTTCTGTACTTCATCACCACAGGAGTGCAGTTACTAGGAAGGGGATGAAGCAAACACTATGACTTGGAAGAGCATTCCTGTAGCAATTCCTCAGCTCCAGTTTCTGAAGAAAATGGGTGGGGTGATTGGATTTGCTTCTGGAAAAAGTTAATCTTTTTTTCCAATCAGCTTTTTACTTAGAAAGCTGCATTGTTATTTTAATGAATATTTAGAATAGCTAGGAAGAGCACCAAAAGAAGCTAAGCAATGTGTGGATCCAGCAGTTTTACCAAGGGAGCAAAAAAGCAACTTACCAGGAGTGAGACATTCCTTTCTCCACGTGTTGCCAGACTCCTGGACGATTTGCACACGACAAAAAAATTGACACAACAAAAAGCAGCAGTGTGGCTTCACGCACCCACGCTGCAGCATCATTAGCCCTCTATAACTTCTAAACACTAAGTAAGCAGATCTGCAGTTCTCACATTGGGATTTACATATGAAGCAGAAGGAACAAACCAGGCTTTTTAAAATTCGTTTACCAAACACATTTTTCTCACATGTTCACACACAAAGGATAAACCCATGTCGATTTTCACCAATGTGGCATCACACCAATGTCCTCAGCACTCCTGGACACACAGATGGCAACAGTGGTGGAGAATAAGTTTTCCCCCTCTGGACAGCCAAAAGTCTATTCTCTCTATCTTTCCCCATGAGGATCTCATTCCCGTGATTCATGTTTTATGGTTCCTAGGCTAGTGCAGTGCCACAGGCATGAAGTCAGCTGCTTCACAGAGGTTGCATACAGATGAGAATTCCACAGCCTGTACACAACCGGGGCCAGGCTCCACTGAACCTGCTGGTGATCCAAAATCAAGAGCATGTGCCCTGCACAGGCTCGCTCCACACACAGTTCTTCACATTCAGCAGTATACCTGCCATATTCACAGCAACAGCCCAGCCGAATGGAATTCACAAACACAGTTGCAGGGATACAGAAAAGGACTTGGCCACTACTGAAGGAAATTAATTCTCAGCGGCAAGATATCCAGATGTTAATTACTTCTCAGGATGAATGGAAGTCTAACTGTGTCTTCAGGCGTTTCATTTCAGTAATTCATTCACCAGAGAGCTTCCCTCAGATAAAACTCATAAGAGGAAAGTGCAGACTGGGCAGCTGGTGATGCTGTTCAGTCGTGTCCCACTGGCAGTGTAAGGCATAGGTCCCCCAACAAACACATCTGTATTTCATTAATCTATACCCTGTAATGGTAGGCATAAATACATGAGTGGGTGTCTCTTGTAAAGGGAAACAGAGCTGAAACATTTTAGGGAAGAGTTCTGTTGGAAAACACTGGGTCAGCAGTAATCACTGTTACCCAGGCCAACCAGGAAAAACTCAGCTTCATTTCCCAGCATGACCCTCACTGAACATTCCAAGGCATGATCCAGCAAGGACTTTGGGCACAACAGCTCCTCAGGCTTTAGTAGAGTGGGTGCCTACACACCTTGGTTAAGCTGTCTCTTAATCCTCCTGTGCCTCCGCTTCTTTACTTCGCGGTAGTTGTAACAGCAATATCTTATTTTCAAAGGTCTGTTGAAAGAAGTGCAGCTAAAAATATGGAAACCCCAATGACAGTTGGTGAAAAATGTGAAAAGCAGAAGGGGAGGGGAAAAAAAAAGAAAATTATGAAAAAAATAAGCCAGTAATATCAGTTATAGACTTATTCACTATGAGAGGAGGGTGATTGTTCCATTTGTTGCTTGCATATGTTTACTTTCTATCCCTTCCCAGTCCTCAAAACCTCTGCCAGCTCAACAACAACAGAAGTCCTTCTGTATAAACAGAAGTCTTGGCTCTACAAGGCCAGGTAAAAGACTAATAAGAAACCTTGCAGAGGATATCAAACCTAATGCAACAGAAATACAGCAGGGGAAGAGGAGAAAAGGTTTGTGCCATCAGAAGGCACAAAAAGGACATTGAGTTTGCTTTGGAAGAAGGAAGAGTCAAGTCATCCTGTGCAGGAATTCCCTGTCCAACTCACAAGCACAGTATATTGTCTTTCCTTTCAGACAGCCACATTAAGGGGAAGAGAAGCCATAGGTTTTCAGATGTGTCCCACCTTCCTGATGTTATCCCTGTGTGAATATTCCCCTGAAAAAGTTAAATTACTCTACCTAAAAATTCCTTGAGAACAGCTCAACCCTTGTGTAAGATGTCAGTTTTTAAAGAGGCATTATTAAAAAGGCAAAGGGTAAGAAGCAAACAACATAAAAACAGAGTCATGAGAAAGCAAAGGAGGGGAGGAAGGGAGGGAAAGGATTCCGTTTTGCCTCTCTACAGAAATTGTTTTGATACAGTATCCCTGTTGCATGAATTTTCCATATGCCTGTGTCAGATCCACTATTTCAAGCCACAGAGCTGTCAGATGCTCATTTTTTATGGCATGCTTACGTGGCAGGCCAGCCTTTCTGTTGAATCAGTCAGTTTTTCACAAAGTTGGGATCTGCAACCCAGAAAGATGTGCATGCTCCTTTGGCTATGAAGTATCAACTTTGCAGCCGAAGTGAGTTGGCAAAGGAAATCACTATCTCTGGTACCTAACAACTGTCGCCAGAATCAGTGCTTTCACATGGAAAAAAAACACATTATGAGCAACATAAGAAATAGTAACTATTCTCCACACATACACGAAGCAATAGAAATGCAGATTTAAATGACCAGATGCTATCATAGATTGGCAGTTCTTAAAATAATCGAGAAAAAACTCATAAACTTTTGTACCTGCTCACCTTGCTTTGTCTTTAACAAAATGAGGAGCAGGAGATATTTAGTTCATGAACAAAAGTCTTAATACTTAAAGTAAAACTTAGTTTTGTAACTTAAGTGACAAAAGCACTTTTTCCTTTAGTCATATCTGATTACAAAACTCCATGATCCCACAACTGAAGTGAAAATATCAGTCACATCAGTATCACTATACAAGGCTGAGGGAGGTGGGTGCATATTTTTTACCTTACATCCCCAGCATTTAGCATCTGAAAGATTATTCTCATTCTCCATGCCTCATATTTTGCTAAAATAAAATTGCATATTTAAATACAGCCTAAATGCTAATCAGGATCTAAACATTTAAATAACAGAATGCAGATCCCTTAATCAAAACTGATTACCAGCTTGCTTTCCATTTACTGGGGGCTCTTCTGTAAAGTACCGCCTTAGTTACTGTTGCCAAAATTGTGTTTTTAAAGCCTCTCGCAGAAAAAGCCGATTACTTACAACAGTGGCTCAAGAGACACATTTTAGGACAGTGTTTCCTAGAAATGTGAGACTGCCATTTACTTGCAGGTAACCACTACATAAACATGCATCTGCATTAACCCTTTTCTGTAATCTTAACACCAGGCTTTGTCTCCTCTCTCCCCTTTCCTCGTAACAGTAGATTTAAAAATATTTCATATTTCTGAATGTCCTTACAGAACTACATGGTTAGCCAAAAACTTTCAGCTCTGGAAAACACTGACCACTACATCCTTTTCAGGCCAATGTTTCCCACTTGTAAGAAATTAACATTCAGATTCTCACCTGTTTCCAAGTATTTTTTAAACAGTTTTTATAAATTAATACATCCAACTACGGAAGGCCAATGCTGGTGAGCTAGGACTGTCACTGGCCATGCTGCACAAATCGTGGTTTAGCAGTCAAACTGAAAAAAAGAAATTCACAAGCACCATTTATAAGATTTTACCACTTGACTGCAGGCAATACCAAGGTCCACAGGAATATATATTCTCATGCCTTCAATCTATCTTTTACCCTTGAGGCTACAAAGTGATGCAAGAAATGAGTCTGCAAGGCATGTGGGGCACATCAGCCTGCTTATCACACACAAGTTTCCTTTGATGAAAGAGATCTACTGGAAAATCTCATCAGTATTTTGCTAAAGAATGGATGTTGAACATTCAAAGGAAAAGCTGCTAGAATATGAATCTCCTACAAATGGGAAAACTGAGAACTGCTCTTGCCCATGCTCCTCTCCTCCCCTTCCCCAAAAAAGAATAAAAGTGCTAAAATCACTGAAAAAGTTGGGAAAATATTCCAATATTAACCCTTTTTTTTTTGCACTTTCAAGCAGCCCTAAATGTGTTTATACAGATCTATGAGAAATGCAGCCACATGCGCACTTTACTTTTATCTTGAAGATACTATTTGTAGAAACACTACCTAAAATAATGGGGTCAGTTCTCAAATATACTGAAAATCCATTACTTGTCCTTACTTCTCAAGCACGTTACATACAGGTATCCCATCCTTCAGACCTGGCTTCTCTACAGCCAACTTCTTGTTCTGCTTTCTCAAAGCACTATACAGACATTATTCCTGAAGAACACACTTTAACTGCATTTTTTGTATCTACAACTTTGTTCAAGGAGCAAACTGAAATGTGTGAGATGTTCTCAATATCAGAGGTTTGTCAGTTTAAAAATAGGAGGAAAAACAGGCAGAAATAAGATGACACTATGAATTTTTCTGTTTCCTAGATGCCCACTAGACTGTTTGTCATACTTGCATTAGCTGACAGAATGGTAGAAAAGAAAAAAAAGCACAGAAGAAAAAAAAAAGCTGTTAAAAAATAAAGTCTTAAAGGAGAATATGCTATTTATTTAATTTTGAAAAGGCATGATATAAGTCAGTCATAAGATACTGGGGAAACATTAATAATTAACGTGTTTTTTGCCAAGCCCATATCCCACCTGAGTGCCTATGAAAATGTCCCACGAGCTCTGGGATGTGCCCCCCCATCTGAGTATGATGCCCTCTCAATCTCGGATAGGATTCTAGCCTAATTAGTGAGTCCAAGAGAGAGAAGATTGACCCTTTCAACAGAGAAGCAGACCCACGTTTTAGCAGCCAAACAAGACAAACTGGTTTGCTTTCTTCCACTGCAGCAATGGATTTCATGTACATGGACAGGGATGGCAGCCAGGTTCTGCAGCAATTCTGGTACCAGACCTTGCCGAAAGGGCAGTAAGGACCAATTGCATTTCATAAGTCTGACAAAAGGAAAACCATCTGGTGTGAGAGCAGCAATTTCTCCTGGTATCTCCAAAAGTTACATCACCATTTCAGAATTTTGAGAAAGAAAAGTAAAAAAAGCATGTAAGGAAAACACTACTCTGAACATACTAACGGACACATTTATCTGGATGTAGCACACGTAGGCAGTGTTTTAAAATAAACGTAATATTTTATTGTCACAGAAATGTATGTTGTTTAAAATAAAGAAAAAAACAGCAGGGGAAAACAAAATTAAATGTTCCATAAACTGTTAACACAAAAAACACTATCACACTTCCTAACAAATACACGCAATACTTGAGACAAATGCAGCAAGTCCTCATTATAAACTACACAAAGATATGTTTGAAAATTACTAAATCATTCCTGCAATAAAGATTAGTATTTTCCCAGTTTCTATCTGGCTCTTGGCCACAAAAGCACTGCCCTTACACTGAAGGAGGCAATGCTCTTTTACAATTCAAGGCATTAGACTATGCAATGTACATATTTTGCTCTGCCTCTTGACAGTGGAGAATTACAGGAACACTTGGCCATATTAGGTGTTCTGCTAATAAAAATTATAGAATACAGTATTTTAAACACTATTAATACATACACCATTGTGCTTTCTTCATGGTCCTGTGACAGAAATACTTCTTTCCGTAAGAAATCCTAAAGCAGGGAGAAAGGTAAAATCCATGTATCTACTGAGTATGAGACATGCACTTCTCTTCAAAAAGCACAGTGGTTAGAGATTCCTTGCAGGTAATGGAACAGCAAAACCACCACAGCAACTATATTTTAAGTGCCACTTCCATACACTTTTTTCTTTCCTCCTGGCTCTGTATTCTGTCTGCATTGCAACTTTCAGAGTAAGAACAGGCCTGCAATCTCCCATCTGACTTAACAGAGCTCAGTAGTTAAAAACAATGCCATTTAATATTAACTTACCCTACTTCCCAGCTCCCAAAATTAGGCCAAAAATCAGAGGAAATCATGCAGCGTGCTCTGGATATTCCATGACTACCACTGCTGGCAGGGAGTAAGCCACATATTTCATAGGTAACTAGGAACACACACACAGTTGTTTTGTAGCGACACTACACCACAGGCTCCTGCTGAACTGCTGCTTTTCCTCCCTGCAGCTCATTCCAAACCTTTCCCAGTTTCAGCTCAGGAGGTCTGTCCTGGGATTTACAAATGACACTTGCTGGGAACTTATCTTTTAAACATACAGGAATTTGGGGAAGAAAGTTCATGGGGTATTTAAAATATGAACATGCATTCTCTACTTACTGCTTCTGCTGGTAAATCAAAGACATTAAATCCAGTTTACTGAATTGGCCACATGCATATGACAAAGATTAAATTTTGGAGTACAAAGACTTTCAATTTTGCCTTAGCTCCTTCTGCTTTTCACAACCTGTGGATCCTTACAAAGACATTTCTTCTTCAGCCTGCCACCAAAGATCATACAGGAATTGCTAAGCCAGCACAGTCTCTGAGCAGCCGCATTCTGAGAGAAGCCTTAATGGCTTTAAAAAGTTTTATTTAAAAACAAACAGCATTGCCTCACGTACTGAATTACAGCTTCCCTACTTCCCCCATAAACGCTTTACTGAAGGCTCCAAAAATCTGCTGTGGTGTTTTAATTTCCCCTTCCTTCCTCTTAACGTAAATATTCTGAGTTATGATACATTTAAACAAGTGGTGGGAAAGATTGCACTTTGCCCAACACATGTGATTTGGAAAGTCCAGTTTATTCATCTGTTTTAACATAGCAAGGAAAATCTTACTTTTCCAACTAAGAGCCCCGGTTTCTCTCTCCATAATCTCATAAACCATTACTGAACTAAAATGCTTAACACAGAAGTCCAACATACCAAAGAATGAACCAGCCTGGGAACTTTGTACTGGTATAACCAGCTCTCTGAAAATGTGTGGCTCTAGAAGTCTCTTTTATGTTTTCCAGCAGAAATATTTACAGAAGTTGCAATTTGAAATCAAAATATCTGATTGCAAGAAGGAATTCAGAACACACACCATGAAAGGGAACAATTCCTGAATTAAAAACCGAAACAGAACAACATAACTCTCAAAACAGACTCTCTTGCAAAGTTTCATGACTACATTAAAGTGGGCTATGAGTGACTGTTTTGAAGGTAGCAACTGATTGTGGTTAGAAAAAAAGCAGTTCTCATCTTTTCAACAATTTTGCAAAGGTGCTCCCAGATGCTCATGCTCCCACCTAACATACAGACAGCTGTGCTGTTACTGAGCTCCCTGCCCAAGGTCCTGCATGTCTGTCTGCCCAGCTAAGGACTAGGAATTCTTTCCAGAGGCAGGAATCCTCACCTGGAGTAGAAGGCAAGTGTTGGAGACACAAGCCCTTTCAAGCATAGTAACACTGGCAGATGCAAGTTTTAAGGAAACACTTACTGTGCTTGCAAATTCTTCTGGTATCTTTCTTATTAAGGAGAATTAATTGGAATGAGATGTTTTTAAATGGTAACAATGTTCTTGGACAGTTTATTGGGATGGATATAAGACATAGCAGTAGCACTACCACAACTGCAAAGCTCAGTAGACTGAAAACTTCAGTTTGGAAATACTGAAAGGAGTCAACAGACAAAGTTGCATAGTTCTGAAGCCCTAAAAAGTCAATTGTGAAAACACGAGACCACAAGTCTTTGCCTTTTTCAAAGCAACCATTAAAGATGGAGTTGACTATAAATCTATAAAGAGAGCAAGAAGACTCTCTTAACCAAGATTCTCTGGAATTTTGCTATTTACATGTTTATTTCAGATGGTTACATATTAATGGTGGCTGTTGAGCTTTTCAATTGTTGCTTTGGTTTTTTACACACACACACACACTCCCCCATTTAAAGTTACCTTACATACAAACTCACTGCAACCCAAATATCAATTCTGAGATCCAAGGATCTAAAAAGCCCCAGAAAACCAAACAGAAAGCCATATTCTTCTAAATGCTCATAAGAAAGCTTGGTTCTTAGAAAATGTAATTGTTCTTGGCCTCAAAAAACTGGTCTTAGTTTCATCCCAAAGTCAACTGCCTGCTGTAATAGAAATACTTGAAAGAATAACTGCTGAAATCTTACTTTTTGTTTCTCTTTTCACAACTACCATTTTCTTCATGACCTTCCTAACATGCTGGAGTTCATGCTTCAGTAAATGTCAAATTCTGTAGCATTTCTTACTCCATGCTCAATTAGCAGTAAACAAGATACAGATGTAAAGGTGAGGCAGAATTAAAGACGTGCACTGTTTCCACTTCACTGTATTCTGAAAGAAATCTAAACTGGCTTATACACAGCTTTCAAGTCCCAGTTCACTGCTACTTTTTTTTGTTTCCATAGGAATTCAATTTTTTTGACATTACCCTTGACCATTCCTTTCCAGCTCAAGCCTGATATCTAACTGCAATTATAATGGTTTTCTATTCCATAAAAATACAATTTGTTTTTTTCTGAAATCAAAAGAGCAGAACTAAGCTCCTTCCTCCATTCTTTTATTTTCATCAACATTCTTGCAGGTATTTCTTTGCAATCCTGTTAGCTGGAATACCATTCTTACACCTTCCTTCTTCATGTTGTTTTAACTCCCTCTGAAAGCACCTATTTTCACCATGGTCTATAGCCAACAGATTCTCTTTGTATTATCCCAATTTTCTTCTCCCAATATTTAGCATGCATAAACAAAAATCTATAAATAATATTCAGAGCTGTCAGTGCCATCTACAACTAAGTTTCGTTTTCCAGACCTCCTTTTTAATTCCTTAAATCTTAACCAATTTCTTTTCATTCTGAATGAAAGGTCTATGCTAAATTTTAGAGGGAGTGTTTTATTTTATTTTTCATTAAGGTGTCAGCTGAGACCAGTTCAGTTTCCTGCTGGCTTACCAGTACCGTAAAAATCTTAAAGTCATCCATTAAGAACCTACATCACTTATGAAGTGTGGAAATTTGTCAGGAGAAGGAGGGTTCTGGAAAGCAAAGCAAAGAAAGCAGAAACACGAAACACACCTTTTGTTATCCTCATGAAAATCTAGACCTGCTTTTGGGCAATTAAAGAAGCTCAAAAAAGCCTGCTGCTCACAGATGGCTAATAGAGCCTTACAACATAGTTTCACCATGAGTTCAAGCAAGAGGCTCACGGCAGTCCCTGCCTCTGCACTGTCTCTCCCTGTCTGCCACCAGCTCCAGCAAGGGTGTACAGCAACAGGAAACAACCAACCCAGCCCAGAAAAGCCAACCTAGATGACACTGGTATAACTTGCTCTGGGTGCCACAACTTCTTCCATGATGGGGCCAGCAAACGGACAAGTGGGAAGGGCAACGTGCATGGGGAACAAGCATCTGAGATGGACAAGAGGCAGGACCACTACACCTCCTCCTCTTCCAGCAGCAATGGCTTAAAACAGTCTCAAAACCAACTGGGAAAAGACATTAAAGGCATTCCTCTCTAGAGACCTTTCGCACCAGTGAGTATTCCCCCCCTGCCTTCAGGGGCTTTCTCTTAAACAGCCTGAAACTCTGACACCTGATGATGAACACTCACTGATTGGAGAGATTCCTTTCTCCAGAGCCCTGTGCCAGGTCCAGGCAGGGAACACCAGCACACCCTGCCCAGCTCACACAACAGAAACCTGCAGTAAAACATGAGGTCCCAACACGTTGGTGACTCACAGGAGAAGTTTGTGGTTCGGTATGGTGGGATTTCCTGGGTTTTTAGTTTGGTGTTTTACAAGCTAGGAAGTAAGCTTTAAGAATACCTTTTAAATGTTAAGATTGTGAGGTGAAGCAGCAAGAAGTCAGAGGATGCCAAAAGCAAGGGTGTTTATGCAAACTAAGCCAGTGCACAAACTGAGCTGTGCTCACTGCTTGGCTCTGTTTACTACCAGTTTCTTCATCATCTTTTCCGTTATTTAGCCACTGAGTGTCTGCTTCACAACACTAACAACTTCATCTTCTGAGTCATTAGAAGCTGATGTGGTATTGGTATCTTCAGTTTACAGCAGAAAACAGAGGCATAGAGAGATTAAGAGACAGAGAGAGATAAAAAATATGTGCCAAAAGTCTTGGCTAATTTTGGATCTTCAGCTTACATCACCTAGACCTTGACTTTTTATTTTTTTAATGTACCTTGCACTTTCGCAGTATTTTCCACCAAACTGTCACCATAGTGGAACAATTGTGGTTGCATAAACTCAGAACTTGTGCCTGGGTCAAGTCAGGCAAAGTGCGGCACTCACCATTAGAGGGTGGCTGAAAAGGTTTGGTGTCACAGAATCTCTCAGTCTCAACACAAGAAACTCAGTGGTAGAGGCAGAAATTCAACACACGTGTCTCAAAGCAACAGTAACCAGTGTTACCCACCCTACAGTTCCTTCCCCTCTTGCAATCCACTCTCAATAGACTTTTGTCCATCAACTGTAGTGACTGACACAAGACCCCAGCCATCCAGTGCAGTGAATTAGGTCTACACCCTGCTGAAAACACATGATCAAATTTAGGAACATGGCACAAGGAAACAGGAGCAATAGAGGTGATTGGAAAAGGTAGAAAACTGCAGCTTTAAACATAGCCTTTCTTACACCATCGAGAACGTGAGACAGTTTTTTGCATTTAGACATCGTTCACATTACAATAAAATTTAAGGTCTGCAGGCACATTGATATCTAATTTGCAAGACACTGGACCATACACACTGTAAGACACAGACTAAAGATCTTACACCTTTAACCAGTAAAACAAAAAATGCCAAAAAAAACCACATTATCCTTCCACATCCCAAATGAGTAGCTCAAGACAGACACAGAGCATACTTCTGTGGTCAACAAGAGATCTGTCTATTCACTGAATAACAGGTGGATCTGCTGGTACTCCAGCTGGTGTTGGACCATCAGAGCCATGCAGTCTCTCTACCCTCATGAGAGATTGTCGCGTTCAGATTTAGTTTGTAGAAGAAATTATATGAAACTATCTGATATACAGAAACAAAAACTGCTGCCAAATCACAGGATACTTCTGTAGCAAAGTCACCAAGTCAAAACTCTCACTTCCTGTTTCACCTGTGTCTCACTCTTGCTCTAGAAACTTTAGCAAGACACATAAGCAACATCTTTAAAGATTCCCACAAGGAAGCCACAGAGTGCAGGCCGCCAGCACTTCTGATGTACTAATACTGTAACAGCAGCCCCTCTGGAACATCCTAAATTAGAGCATCATTTTTGTCTCAGAAACAACACCAAGACCCAAAAGTCAAATGTGCTTTTACACTTCTTTTGACTCAAGCAAGCACAAATTCTAGAAGCAAGCCTTGAGAAAGCTCAGTATTTTTATTAAGTCATTTGATGAAGATCATGAATAAAGCACAGCACACCAATCTATTCATAACTTATACAGACTACACAACCAACACTAATAAGGAATATCAATCCGTCAGCTTTCAACATAGACAGACCTATTTCAGCACTAAAAGCACATTACAATCTTAAAACAACACAAAGACACTTTGCTAGCTCACACTTGAGAAGCAGAAGATGCCCAGCTTTTCTGGACATTTTAAGGCCATAACATACACAGCTTTCCAGCAAACTTAAGCATGCTTTTCAGATTACCACAAAGCTATCAACCTATTCAGCAAATTACTCATATTATACTTGCATTTCCTTATCAAATACAAAACACTAAAAGATTTGGAAGCGGCTGTTGAACATTACGGGCCTGCCTGCCATTGTTTCCAAAGAAGGAAAAACAGCAACAACTTGCCTTCTGAAAAATACCAGAAAGCTTATCTAGGAAGAGACAAAATTCAAAATACTTGTTACAGTTTTGTTTTGGTAAATCACAGCACTGTGCTAAGCAGTGTGCACACAACAAAACTTTTCATTTTACATTCTGCAATTGCGTATTTCTAAGTAAACAAAAACATGAGTCTTTTTCCTTCTATACTCTCACAACCATCCAACAACAAACCAAGCCCACTCAGTCCTGCTAAAAGCATGATTTTCTAATGTAACTGTACTTCTGGGAATACGTTACAGATTCTGTGAAATGTTTTGCTACACATGTGGATCAATCGGCCTTGTAAATACAGGGTGCAGCCACATGCAAAGGAGTAATTTTGTTAGTTCTAGTGAGCTAAAACAGTAAAGAAAAATAAGAAAATGAGGTCTCTGGGTGTCTGAGCAAGATGGGTATTTTCCTCTTTTGCTAATATTTTCCTCTTTGTTTTCTGAAGGAGGAATGATGATTAGCAACACAATACATACCCTTAATATTTAAAAGACTAAGACAACATCAGGAGCACCTGCTTATAAACTCAGCTTCAGTCACATCAGTGATGGACAACCCACACCAGGCTTTTCCCAGGCATACCTTCGGTCTCCACCTCTGAAACTAAACACTCTCCAGAGCTTCCATGCATCCAATCCATATCTTTCTTTGAGACCTAAAAAACTGTAATTTCTCTCAAAATTTAGCCACTCAGCCCCAGTGCTGGAGATGACAACGACTGTTAAGTTGGTTAGGAGACTAAGCCTGACAACCTCTGTCAGTGCATGAGCCTGACATCTCTGTAAGTGCATGACTCCTCTTACCAAAGCAGCCCACTGGTGATGGCAACATGTTTCATGTTAGGGAGGGATTTGCAGTGAGAAGCAGGGAAGGCTGATGTGACAAAACAACCTGATGAAACAAGGGCAGCACAGCACATGCCTTATCGGTACCTTCAGATTCAACATGCACATCAAACCATGTCACTAATACATCCATGAAAACAAATGGCCAACTAATTAGATTAGTTTTTATTTGCAAAATCATGTTTCCCATACCCCATCTTACTTATATAGGTTTCTTTTCCTGCCGTAAAATCAGGTCAGTACAGCACTATATTAACTCATCTATAAGGAGACAGTGAAATCTTCAGTATAAAAGACAGTGAAATCTTCATAATATTACGATCTTCTGATCCTAACACTTTAGGGCCACTGCTTTTCTGCCAAAGGCTGTCAGATCTCGCAGAATATACAAAATGAGCAAAATCAAGCCATGACACAAAACAAAGAGCCTTAAGATTTCCCAACAAAATCTTGAATTTCTCTCTCTATATTAAACATTTCTTTATTTTCCCCAGACAATAAGGTTGCTTACGGTAAACACGGCCAACGCTAAAACCTCCAAAACTTATTCCTACACTACAGCAAACCTCAAATTAATTAATGGGAGTGTGTGTGGGGGGATCTCTATGGTGGTTTTTCTCCTGTGTGTTTTCTTGGCAGGAAGGGAGAGAGGGATTGTGTTGGGGTTGTTTTAAGGGAAAATACTTTAGGTTCTTAGACTTGGTTATTTATTCTCCAGGCTGATTTGGACTGCAAGTGCAACCCAAATAACTCATCTAATGCACAATAGCATAGAGAGTCTCAAGGGTTGTTCAACAGTGATCTCCAAAAAAGTTAAACATTGATGGGCTCTGAGCAAGTCTAGTTAAAGCTGTTGGCAATTTGATTGCTATGGGGCAATGAGAGAAGCTGGCAGCAGGGAAGGAGAAGCCAGGTAAGGCCATGGAGTGTTCTTTGTACATAGTACAAAAGGTGACAATCAGGTTTAGACAACTTAAAAATAGCTTTTAACCTAGAAACCTGTAAAAAACACAGGTTGCTTAATCTTACATCTTCGTCTTTCAAATGTTATAGAACATATTTTTTTGGTTGCCAAGTTTGCTGAATTTCACCTTCGACCATATGCATTTATGCTTTTTTGCACACTTAGTTGTCATCAATACTAATTACCATGGATTAAACCATGTGCTAAATCACCCATTTTTTCAAGTTTTAATGGTTAATTAATAGTACCAATTTAAGATGTGTCTAACTTTGCATACCCACAGACCAGTGAAACCTTTCAGTTTCCCCAAGTTCCAGCAAAAACTGAGGGTTCAAGCAAATATTTTCTGCAATGCTCTCGGGGACTGGTAAGACGACTTAAAGTGATATCCAGTTTTCTTCATTATCTAGACTAGAAATGGAAATAGTGTATAACTAATGAGAAATAAATTGAGTTTTTAAATCGCTTCACCTCCAACAACCCATGACAGTAGCAATATATGCTCACTAGGTATTGAAGTTGGTAGCAACCTGTATAGTTTTGACAATCATTGAGCTGTTCCAACGTAATTTCCAACTATGGGTTTGCTGTATACTGCTATTTCCCTTCTCAACATTTAACCCATCTCAATTCATTCAAGAACTCCATTAGTTGTAGAAAAATAGGAACTGATGAAAACTGGTGTAACAGGGTTGATAAAAGCTAAATGACTGGAGAAATTATGCAAGGAAAAAAAGGCAACTAATTTCTTACACAATTAAGAGTTTAATTAGATTATTTATTTAAGTGAATAGAGAGCTTTACAACAGATCTAGCTCCTATTAAGTTTCAAGCAATACAAGAGTAGATATCAGTCAGAGTACTAAAATTAAATCATTCTCATATTGGATCAGAAAACATAAGCTCAGTTATGTCAGCAACTTGGTAAGCAGCAATATTAAAAATTCAGCTCTGCTTTATTATTTCACATCCAGTAAGAAGGAGAAATGTAAAATTCCTGATCTGTGAGAGAGGTATATCCATCATACCAAAATGCTACTCAGCACTTCCTGAATAGAGACACTGCAAAAATGTCTTCTCCAGCAGAGATTGTTAGTGGTACCAATGACAACAGTATGCAAACACGAGGTCTCAGATAAACTGTATGCACAAGCCCTTGAGAGACTCTCAACTGTAAACTAACTGAGGCACATGAGGATGTTCGCTGTGTTTTGACATAAAAAAGTTAAAACCAGAATCAAATGCTGTTCCTGCCCCTAAAGCCTTATGTTGGTGTTTGTGGTTTTGTAATGGCTTTTTTTTTTCCTCTGAAGGGATGCTTCCATATTGCAATTGTAAAATTAACCTGAAAAAAAGCTGATGACAGCTACATGTAAGGGTGCAGGTGGAAGCATGTTCTCTCAAAAGCTGGGTAAAAGGGTGGGGATGGAAGCATGTTCTCCCTCAACACGAATGGCTGCTTGTCAACTGACCTGCATTTTTCCTCTCATTTAATTCCTCTAGGGCCACTTCTACCAAGACAGTAACAAATATCCATAGGATCAGATTCCTCACATTCATACAGGCTTGGTGAAGTGCACTGGGATTTTGTTCAAGGAAATGCCAGGACATGTAAGCTTGCCAGTTTGCAGAGCAGGTTTCTTGCCTGCTTGCCCCTTATAGCCAAGCTACCATGTGGCTGTGCAAAGGCAGGAGAGCCAGGAGACCAAGGTCAAACCTAGCAATGCTCAAGGTAGCACAGGTGATAGGTGATAGATAAATAGTGAGAAGCCATGCATGGGAGGAGATTTTGATCCCCTCAGAAGCAAGCCAAACTGACAACTATTAAAGAAAAACAACTACCGGCTGCCAGATGTCAAGTTCTGCCACGTCACACCCATTTCCCACCTCCCCCTTTATTTCAACTGTAAATTCTCTGATAAGGAAACTGCTTCTTCCTTTGCATTTTTGAAGTTCATGCTGGCTATTGCTGTAAGCTGGAGAATATCAAGAATGCTGTCAAGTACACAGACTGCAAGAATAAGGACATATTCCAGTTATTTCTTTGTGAAAATTAGAGCGGTCTCACAGACAACTCCTAAAACTTGCTTACAAACTACTTTTGGAACAAAACCAGCTTCTTAAATACATATTACTTTAACCTCATAATTGAAACTGCAACTGAGTTTCCCAAGAGCTTTTTCTTCTCAACTGAGAGCTACATACCTCTCAGATTTCTGGGATGTATCTGCTTTGTCCGAGGCATTTTCCTCTAATCTCATGCACCACTTTCTCCTCTCAGAAACGGAAAGTACAGCAAGCAGAGAGATGGCAGCTCCATAAACTTGTCAAAGGGCTCAGTTAATCCGTATGCTAAAAAAACAGAGAGAGAAAGTTATGAGATGTAGGCATCAATAATAAAAACAAAGATACCTATCTGACCCCTTTCATCCTCAAATTACTAAGGAAATTAGCAAGAAATATTTTTGCACCTGTGATTTGCTAAGAAACCTTTCCTGTCTGATAGCCACCCTGGCAGTCACACTCCGACCACCAGAGTTATACTGCTGAGACCAAAGTCTCACAGTGGGCTTGACTCCCTCCACTCTCCCACAGTCAGACAGTATTTCCTTGCCGGCTCGACGCAGGTTTCCCACAGCAGTCTCAGACCTCTGCTCCCTTTAAGTAATTTTTTCATGGTGCAACCAACAGAGTAACAGCCCAAGCTGGTGCCTCGGAGGGATCCTCAAGGATCCCCCGGGCTTTTAAGCCCTCCTAGTCTTATTCGTGCCATAGTCTGGGGTCTTCCAGCGGAGTCCTGGGTTCCTGCTGTGTCCCAGATCCCCTGGCAGGGCCACAGACTCTTGTGCCCTTTGTTGTGCAAAGGGTCGGCACCACTTCCCGGCCTCTTGCCCCGGGCTCCCGCCACCCAGAGCTCAACCCGCAGCTCCCACTGCGGCTGCACAACCTGCACTGAATGGATTCCTCAACAAGTTTTGTGGAGTAAAGTGTTCCAGTATCTTAAGAAAACCACGTGAGGCTGAAACTCTTTTCAAGATTACTCAGGAAGCATGAGAAAACTGAAACTTTTCCACATTTGTCAGCTGTTTTCTAGCCAGAAAACATCTTCCAAAAAGCCATTGTCTCATGCAAATATATCAAAAAAATTAAACAAAATCTGGCATCAGGCTTTCAGATACAGATCTTCAGCTTCGGATGGGGGAAGTACAGAGGGGAGGGCAAACACACAGAGCATCAACCTATTTGTAACATTACCTACATAATCCTTACTCGGAGCATGGAAGTTTGGAAGAATTCCCCATGGGATATTTCTGCCAAAATATCAGTGTACAGCAGAGGATCACACTAGCTCTTGACCACCTACCTGCACTTTCTTACTTTTCGAACATTCTTAGGAGTTGCTAACAGTTCAATGAGTGTTTTGTTCAGTTTCTGATACAGGACGTGAAATCTCTCAAACACCTATGGAAAACTACTTACGCACAAGAACTTAAAGAAGAAAATGACTGGTATAATTACACTCTTCCATCTAAACAAAATTAAAAACCAACATGTTTCTGCTTCTTTTTATAGTAATGCCACTTCATGTTAACAGATTTTTCTTGTTAGTAAATACTAGGAAGAATTTTTTTTAAACTATATGAACTTCAGAACGCCCCAAATGTAGACAAATTGATTAAGGACAGCTACTTGAAGGAGGAAGGATGTAGAATTTTTAGCATTTGTTGAAAGCATTAATTTAGGGGGATTTACATTGATTTTCAAGGCAACCATGTTTTTGCGAACATTTAATTCAAACCCAATTAAAATAGACTACTTGCAACCTCCCCTTCAGTCTACACACTGTTGAGGAATATAATCATTAATTTTTAATGTTTCTTTTGTCTGTTGCTGCGTAAAAAGACCCAAACAGGAGAAAAAAAATTACTGCAACTGACACAAAGGAAAGCTGGAAAATGTTATTCTGACTAAATGATTCTTCACTAGGGTATTACTGCACGCTGAAGGAAAAAGACGGAAAAAATCCGAAACAGAGCACAGTGCCTGTCAAGCTGTTAACTCATACCACTTTATCTGCAAGCATAACAGAAATATTTAGAAATTAAATAAAACCTTATGCTAACAGGTCCATTTCCCAGGTCTTAGGCACGAACTGGAAATGCAGAAAAGTGGCTGGATGGCTTGAAGCGACCAGCACTCCCTGACACCCAGTCCCCCTTTCCTCTGGCTGGATTGGGGAAGTCCCTGGGGCTGGGCTGAGGTTTTTAAAGACGCTAATAAACACCGTCACTTCTTCACACAAGTTATTTGGAGAGAGAGTTTGAAATCCCCCATCGTCTCAGTAAATCGGGAGCCCTTCCCGACGCTTCCCTGCAGCACAGATGACATCCTACAGACGCTTTAATGCCAGCGAGCTCCCCTGCAGGACCCTCTCTTTGGGGCAGAGATGGCCGTGTGCTGAGAGCCACGGCGGAAACACCGGGCAGGACCCACGCCAAAAGTCATTCCCTCCCGGCTAGACTAAGA